>SMSR01016066.1:155806-188379 GCA_019453355.1 Ceratina japonica | reverse complement strand
ATTCGAGCGCGTCTTTTCGTCCGCGACATTTTCACGGAAAAGAATCAGAGTACGCAAACAGTGCCGTCGTAAAAGTTTCCTCGTGTTATCACCGGGCAAACAGACTTTGCCTTTGTCGATCACGCCGGATTCTGCATGAAATTTTTCTCCGCTATCAACAATCATATCTGGTTGAAATTCTTGCTCGTTATCAATTAACAAGCCGCGGTTTTATCGAACGACCTAAGAAGAAAAATTACGTGAACTTTGATGACTTAAAACGTCGATACGATTATCGTCTGTTTGTCGCCGACGACGACGCATGTTTTGAATTTTGCAAAACACTGATTTCCATAATGCTTCGCATTATTTCTACCTACATTCACGATTCAGTACAAAATTTACAAAACGTCTCAAATTTCACTGCGTAAAGTTTCTTCTCTTGTAATTTATTAAAAGGCAGAAAAAACTGAACAGGTGGAAATAGATAATAGAAGATGTAAATAGGTGATTCGGTTGTGGAGCAGAAAAATCATAGGCGAACGAACAGTAGGATGCTCGCTGTGCGAGCGAAAAGTAAAAGGAGGCCAGGCTCGCGTTCGCGACTCTGAACCGTGAAAATACGTGAATGTATAAGTACGTACTTGCTAAGTGCGCAGTACGACTTGTCCGACCTGCGTCACGAGCGTACAGACAGATCACGTGGCTCTCCATTGACTACTTTTCAAGCCTCGCGGAAACCCAGTGCGAATCTATAACGAATTGCAGAGCAACAGGTTGAGAATCGTGTAAGTGGAGATCTTCAAATTGTGTGAATCTCTTAACAAAATGTTTATAGAACTTCGACAAACAAACTGTACTGTACACGGTAATGAATCTTGTCTTATGAATGTCAGGTGCAACGTCACTTGTTAATGCACTATCACGTTGCCTCTTTCATAATTAGTTTCCACGTGTGTGAAGGAAACGGAAAGAAACTATCTCATATTTAAGAAAAGAACAGTTCATGATTTTCTGATAGCGTAATCATTTCTGATCAATAGCTATAAATTTGACGAGACAGCCTTCGTTCCTATCAAGATATTTCCATTACGGAAGGATCGGAAATGGGAAGCTCACGCGATATCGATCCTATCCGTTTCGCGGAAAGACAGCGCCCGGATCTAAGAAGCAGCGGGCTTGTCCGCCCCTTCTGATTTATGGTTGTATCTGGGTCAAGAATAATTGAACAGGCGCCACGTAAACACCAAGTGGTTTTCTATTTTTTCTTTCGGCTTGATTACCGCACGCGGCCGGACTAAATTTAACACGAATCCGACCACCTCAACTTCTCTCGTTCCCGACTAACTTTGCCTCTTCGACGAAGCTACCTGCATCGTTCTCCGATTTTCTATTCGANCGGACTAAATTTAACACGAATCCGACCACCTCAACTTCTCTCGTTCCCGATTAACTTTGCCTCTTCGACGAAGCTACCTGCATCGTTCTCCGATTTTCTATTCGTCGATTTAACGCCGTCGAAGTGGCTCGGAGCATTTTCTTTTAATTAAATCGGCGATCCGTCGATTTACGCCCCCCGAGCCGGGATTGAAAGGGAACATTGTGGGCCGGCTCTGCGTTCGCGAGCAAAACGCCTTCTCGTGGAAAACAAACTCTCGAGGCCGAGCACGATCTCTGACGGTGACGCAACGCACTTTTTTTGCGAGGAATACTGCGAACGGGCCGACAAAGTGATTCTATGCATCAGAATCCGCGATTCGATCCACCGCGAACCGTTCTCCACGCTTCCCCTCAGCGACCGATGGAATCGGCGTTGAAAAAACGGTGATTAACGTCTAGGAGTCAAGCGGGTAATCGCGTAATTGCGGTTTTTCCACGGCTCTCCTTTTGACATTGACCGATGGATCCACCTTAAGCTGACCTAATTCCCTCTGTCATCGCTGGTTATAGCGCGCGTCGGCGGCGTCTAGTCGCGTGCAAACTTCATTATTTCATCGCTACCCGTGTTTGCTCTAGTCATTTCTCTCCACGATCTCGCTGACGTTTCCCTCGAGCGATGTTTGTTGACAGTTTGACTCTCGATCTTCACCGGAGAGAGTTACGAAACCGACTGGTCGGCCGGCTGTCCAAGTTTCATTGAATCACTGACTCTAAGTGAGTCAAGATCATTTGCATACTTGAACGTGCACTTGTTCAATTCCGAGGAACCGGTGTCTAGAATAAAATCTTAGACCTCGCGAATTTCTTGTTTTGCGAAATATCCTATTTCTTATCAAAACGATTTAATCTGATATTTTCACGATGTTGACTGTACGTTTTTCGTAAAAATATCTCTTATGCTGATAATATTTCAAGGTCAAAGAAAATCTTTAATAGAAATGAGTGAATATCTATAAATCTCGAAGAGACATCGACGAAAGATCGAGCACGAGCATAGGTCGTGTCCTATGTCGTTTAATGGTCGAATAAGTCACGGATTCGTGCGTTTCCGAGGTGAAGCAGAAGTGGAGCGGAGGGCCGAGTCAATGTCAACCGCGACTGGTTCTTCGTAGTCACGGGGCGACGCGTTTCCTTTTTGTACGAGGTGAACCAGAGAAATCGCGGGAACGAGATGCGTCTCCTTATGGAGGCCGATAGACCTCGGGCGGTTCGCCCTCGCCGTGACCGTCACGGCCGGTCGTGTCGACCGATCTCCTTTTCCTGCTTCTCGTATCTCCTTTTTTTAAACTTTACAATTCAACTCGCCAAGGTAGGACTCCGAATTCTTATGCAAAATGAAACATTTCCGAAAATGGGATTTAGATAGAAATTGCATTTATCGTCTAAAAGCATTGCAGTATGCATTCAGTTTCCTATGTGCAATATTCCTATTTTGCATGTTTATCACAATTTACATATAAATGTTCAGAATAATTGAAGCTTTCGTGTTTTCAAAATGAAACATTTCGAAAAGGATTTAGATAGAAATTACGTTTATAGTTTAAAAGCATTGCAAAACGTGCATTTAGTTTCCTATGTGCAATGCTCCTATTTTGCATATTTATTACGATTTACATATAAATGTTCAGAATAGCTGAACCTTTCATAAAACTAGTTTTATTGACATTGCGTCAGAGGAACTAAAAGTTTTCAGTGAGTACGTTTGGCTTAGGTTCGGGTTAGACTTTTGCTTTACGAGGAATGATAAAAGACAGCTAAAGATATCGTTCATTTGTTTATCCGCGGTTTTTAAAATGACACGGTGATATGCCGGATACGACAGCCTCGAAGAATAATAAACGCGAAAAGAAAGGTCAGCAATGGGCAGACCGACGAAGAAGCGAAAATAGACGCTGGCCACCTATGCCAATGACCCATATTCCCTCTATTCTCGGCTTGCCGCGAATTAAACTTCGCCACTTTTAATGCCGCATGGACCATCGTCTTCGGTTCTCTTCGATTTCGTACTTCTCCACGTCTGAACTCGAAATCCTTCAATAAAAATCATATAAAATAATTGATTCTTTAATTTCGTTAAAAGATATTTTAAATGAATTTTGTTCTTCATAAAATTCGATGAATGTATGAGTTCCTATGTTTGAAGGAAATTTTCTTCGGTCTCTCAAGGTTTTTTGATAGCACTGGTAAACACTTTACAATTAGATGACAATTCTTATTGGCTCACTGTATGCAAATAGCCGTATTTGATGGCACTAGTTGCGTCATCGACATTTGCATATTTAGAAATCGTTAAGTCGTTACTTCGTCGATCTGAAATAAAAGTGAGCAAAGAAATGTTGTAACGAGTCGTCAGCCTCGGCGTAACGATTACATCACGTGGGCGTGCGAATATTATGGGCGTTGAGGGAATCGAGGAAAGGAAAATGAAACGTTCCGTGACATTTAGCTCCGTATAAGCGATCTGATCGATGAACCTGAGCCGTTTCGTCACATAATCTACTGGATTCAGCCCGTGACTCAATGCTGAGTCATTCCGGCGCTCAGAGTAAAACAAAAATTTGTTCAATATCCACCCTCCGAATATAGACCTTCCGCCTGAGCTCGAAACGGTTTCCATACGATTAGGAGATCGCCGATTCCTCGCGCGCGCGTCGCCGCGGCATTTAACGCGGAATGCTAAACAGCGGCCGTGAGAAAAAGAAAAACACGACACGCTGATTCGACAAGAATGAGGAATCGGTTGTCCATCAGCTTTATAAATACGCGAACACCACTCGGGTTCTAATTCTAATCGTGATCTAAATTCTATCGGAGTACCTGCTCGACACACACGCGAGCCACTCTAATCGGCAGAACGATCACAGAACTGTTCCCCGTTACGTTTCAGGAACACAGTTTGCATTCATCATTTTCCCTGTTTTTTTCCAGGATGCAGCTCGCGTCGTGTTGCAGATGTTACTCGCTCAAAGCGGGGACCCTGTTCACCGGAATTTTGGGCATTGTAAGTAGACTATAACTACCCCTGACAAAATTTCTTATACTGCTTTGATAAAGAATTTCTTTACTTGACAAATGAAATTACTTATTAATTGTTTTATAAATTTTATCACATCGAAGCTATAAATATTATTTTTATTATTATTATTCGGTTACATATTACGTATAGTTTGATAGTACAATTAATCTGTTTGTTCAGATTCTGTCCATCATTTCGCTGGTCTTGATCTTCACGTTGAACGTCGAATGGAAAACGATACTGATCGACGTGCTGGACCAGAGCATAGTCAAGATCATTTTCGCCATCAACCTCTGCATGACGATTCTGATCTCGACGTTGCTCATAATAGGAGCCCTCAAGGTAGGATCCACTCGAACGGCGTTGATCGATTTTAATCGATGAATCATAAACCGTGCGAGCCGTTACTTGCATTTTAATAGTACTCGTGACAAATACGCGGATTGAGGATAGTGTGATCTTGCAGAGGAACACGTTTATGATGCTGCCATGGGTAGTTCTGGGATTGATCTTGGCGGTCGGATTGCTGGTAAGCGTTCTCTATACGTCAATCATGTTCTTCGTGAATCATGAAGTGATCAATGGAATCTTGTGGCTCATCATTGGTCTCGTAGCAGTCGGTAAGTCGCATAATTGATTTCTTGTTTCTTTCTTTCTCTTTGATTCTCTCAATTGGTATTTTTATTAAGCGAACTACGAGCAACAAATCATTAGTTTTTTGCAAGAATTATTTTTTAATATTTCTTCTCTTCATTTGAATAATTTAAAAAAATGTAAATTGTTTAATATTTTTCAGTGGTCTACACGTACTTATGGCTGGTGGTGTACAGTTACTTCCAGCAATTGAGGTACGATAAAATGAACAGCAGAATCGGACCTTACGGAAGGCCGTACAATTATCGACGACCTTGAGACGACTAGCTGATTTCGTGAAGAAAAATTAAGATCGAGTGATGTCCTCTTCGCGAAAGAATTAGATTACCCTTTGTATCAAAGGAATCGAAATTTCGGTCGCGTGAAATTACGGTCTAATTGCTTCGAGAGTTCAATACAAATTCAGCTAACGATTGCACCAAAGTCCGAGGCATCGCCTTCTGCCGCGATCTTACGAGTATAGATGTACTACTGGAGGGAGCTTTCGTAAGCGTTAAAGACGGCGGGGTAGTAATGATAAGCTGTATGATATCTCTCCCTCTCAGCATTGGCTACAATTCCCATTCTTTTCTTCTCGGTAAGCAATGTAATAAGCAACTTGAAGTCCCATGTTACGAGGAAAAGACTACATGCAAAAAATTATCTGTCTCTTTTTACTTTCCACACGTACGCAAGCTGCCTCTATTAGTATATGCTCTAAGGCGATTGTTTATAAAGTTAATTAATTAATAATTAGAATTTATTTATGACGCCGAGAAGCTCCCCCGAATGATAAATGAGATTTTTTTCAAATAATGATTGTATAATTGAGAAGAAAAAATCGACAGTATAAACCAAGAATTAATTTCGAGAAGTTTTACTGATTTATTATCATTCGGGGACACGACGATGATTGTGAAGCGAGAAACACTTAAAACCGCGTTTTTCGAAGAATGAATACTGCCGTTCCGCCAAGGCGCAATATCAAAACAGAGGTGAGACTGAAACCCCAGNTGCCTCTATTAGTATATGCTCTAAGGCGATTGTTTATAAAGTTAATTAATAATTATAATTTATTTATGACGCCGAGCAGTTTCCCCTAATGATAAATGAGATTTTTTTCAAATAATGATTCTATAATTGAGGAGAAAAAATCGACAGTATAAACCAAGAATTAATTTCGAGAAGTTTTACTGATTTATTATCATTCGAGGACGCGACGATGATTGTGAAGCGAGAAACACTTGAAACCGCGTTTTTCGAAGAATGAATACTGCCGTTCCGCCAAGGCGCAATATCAAAAAGAGGTGAGACTGAAACCCCACTGGAATGATTTATTAAACATTACCTTCAAGGATAACGAAAGTGTTACGTAGGTATATGCAAAAATGATAGGCGTTGTCACACTGCGAGAACCAGTCTCTCCTACGCAAGGTTAACGACTGACTTTATTTATTTCCCTCTCCCCGTTCTCCACTCCACCTTTACTCTTTCTACCGTGCACAGATCTTTGTAACCATTGTTATAAAATAAATTAATTTCTGTTTGTAATTTTCTTACTTTGTTTCATTATTTCCATTCCATATTCTTCCTCGAAGATCCCAGCGTATAATTTATGCCTTGAACGTTTGTTCTCCAGCGTTCTCCAGGTTCTCGCGGATAAATAAAGAAAGCGACACGGCGGCGAGACCAGTAGCGTGATTGTCGCAACCGAAGTCCGTTTGCCTCGAGGCTCTCCGCGACACGCGTGTTTCATTCTTTGAAAACTTGTTCCTGGAACGATATACTCTTGCCATCACGGAATTTATTCACAAAGAGAGAAAGAATGGAGCAATCGTATTACCCGAAGGAGCTGTAGCAGCCGCTGGGATGAGACCAGTCCAACACCAATCGTTCATAGTGCTCGTCCGTGAATTCCAAGAAACCTTCCATGCCGCATAGGACAACTTGCGAGGAAATGATTTTTAATGAAAAACGGGAATGTCTAAACCTTAGTACTTCTTACCTTGTTCCATCATTAAATCTGCTGTCTGATAAGGAAATCCGGCAGACTCGATTTCCGCCAAATCTTGGAGGATAGCGGAACAGTACGAGAGTATCAAATCTTTGGTCGGAAAACCCAGGTCGCATCCCATCTGAAAGGTATAAGAATCATTTAGAATTTTGGAAAATTATTAGAAATTTAGAAATATGACGTACCGCGTTAGCGACTTTGACAATGAACAATCGATGAGTAAGGGGATATCCCCGGCTGAATTCCCTGNACAACTTGCGAGGAAATGATTTTTAATGAAAAACGGGAATGTCTAAACCTTAGTACTTCTTACCTTGTTCCATCATTAAATCTGCTGTCTGATAAGGAAATCCGGCAGACTCGATTTCCGCCAAATCTTGGAGGATAGCGGAACAGTACGAGAGTATCAAATCTTTGGTCGGAAAACCCAGGTCGCATCCCATCTGAAAGGTATAAGAATCATTTAGAATTTTGGAAAATTATTAGAAATTTAGAAATATGACGTACCGCGTTAGCGACTTTGACAATGAACAATCGATGAGTAAGGGGATAGCCCCGGCTGAATTCCCTGTCTGTTAATATGTTGAAACACACATCAGGAATTCTGTAGATCGAATTCAATCGGCTCAGAACAATTGCGGTGAGGCAGCGATCGTTCTCTTTCTCTTTGGGTGTTCCTTGCATCACCAAATCGCGTACGTCCCGACACGTTGATTTCCGATTCGTTTTGCTCTTTTCTAAAGCACCGCGTCGCCATAATATAGGTTTCATCCACAAAACCGGATGATTCAAAGTTTTTTGCACTGTAATCGAGTTTCTTCGGTTTTCCATTTGAAAACAAAGAAATTAAATCATCTTTTAATTTCTGTCTGCTTACGTAGTCGGCTTTCCTCATCCTCCGGAATAATTTTCCGCATCAGATTTCGCCGTGTCGTATCACTAAGTTTGAAAATCGTCACGAGCATGCTGCGATGTTTATCTTCCAAGTAACGCGTATTCTCGTGCAAAAGGGCAGCGGCTACATTAGCTATTCGCAAAGCAAAACGCGGCTGAGTTTTCTTTTAAATTTTTGGAGATTTACAAATATTGTACAATCGATGTACCTTCGGCAATAGTCACAGAAAATGTTGCGTCAACGTTCATCTGATGAGGTCTTTCATGAATATAATTGATCACTTTACAAAGCGCGACTAATTCTTCCTCTGCAATAAACACAGTTTTAAATCGCAATATAAAAACCCATTTGAATTATTATAGAATTTATATATATTTTTTTAATTAGATTGTATTTTATTAAATTAAATAAAACATCGAAGGCTATCTTTTTTTCACTCTCACCAAAGTTTTGGGGAACGAGTTTTCCATAACTCCATGGCGAAAAGCCACAGAGGAGGAAAAGCGTCCAAGTACCGTGGCATCTCGAAAGCGTTTTCATGCTCCTCTCGATCCTGAAGGAACTGATCCCCGATTTCCCGAGGACTTTATACCGTCGACCCCACCACTCACCCCCACACGTGCGTTTCAATCAAAGTTGAACCGCTTGAAAAACTCTTCGTCACGTAAAACGGGAATGCGGCCACTTTTCTTCATAAGTCGAATCCTGACAGCGAAGTGGTCGGAGACCACCGGTGGGTGTTTGATTAACACCCGAGAGAGGCAATAATAGGAAAGTTACGTTGTGGAATAAGGGAAACAGATAGGGCGTAGAATAAATCTCGATTAAATCGGCATTTCTGTTTTATTGATAAAAGTAATGCGGTATAGAATAACAATTTTTTAATCGATCCTTTCTGGAATGAGAAAACGATCCGAAGAAACGAAATTTAAAAGCAGTCGGGATGAAACGGGTTTATGTAATCCCCGGAAACACAACCGATTACGTCTTCCCCGAGTTTTACGCATTTTCCTGCCCTCTTCCTCGTCTAAAATTGATGTACCAACATATTTTATAACTTGAGATTAATCCAGGATTCGGTGCCCGAACTTACGATTTGGTACTCGATCTGACAAAATCTGCCGTCGCTCTCGTCCGATTCAGCTTGCAACGACTTGATCTGAATTTTGGTAAAAGTAAAACGTTTAACAAATCGTAGATTTTTAAAAAGATCGTAGATTTCACGAGTGAATTAAATCGTTTACCATAGAGGGATAACCGTGCGTCACAATTATGGGCCTTTGGACGTTATTTATTAAGTCGGTGGATCCTATGATTTTTGATACGAAAAGCGAGATCGTGATCAGAACGATAAGGTAGACCGAACGCGATGCCCTTAATGCAAAATAATAAATTTATTATTGTCAAATTGTTTATATTTCGATAACAAAACTGATTAGTAATTTGGAGAACTTACATGCTAAAAATACGCTGTTGAACTACTCTTTAGATGAGATGGAACGTTAAGGAGTAACGTGACACTGTCATTGTCCTGGCTACACAAGTATCTTTTATATTCGTCGAGAAGCCAACAAATATCTTTCCAATTACGAAAGTGCCTAAAGTGATTCACGATTGTTTTCGAAGCGTTTGTAACACTCGCGTACAAATTACAACACTTCGTTAATTGTGTCCTGTCAAACGGCTATTTTTACGTGTATGCAAATACAAATGGTTTTTACTGATAAAGAGAGAGGATATTTAAAAAAATAATGGTTTATTTAATTTATTTGCTTAGCAATATCGCGTACGACAACTACATTTCTGATTATGATTGATAATACAATGATTATTGCGCCGGATGTTTACGATTTATACACATACATATGTAATCTTTAACACTTCAAGTGATGAATTGTCAGGCTTCACAGCAGACAATCGTTACAATTTTTACATAATCATTGATATTTAATTACATCACATTTAACTTATATACGTCTACATATGTAATCCTGGACGGACGATGTAAAAATCTGTGAGATAATAAAGAATTATCCTACGGAATTATACTTAAATGACACATGTAATACACGCTCACAGAATATTACTATCATAAATTCTGATTAACGTAGTTCAATACATCAAACGAAACGAGACTGAAGGAAAAATTAAAGTAATAGTTCAGCCTTCTTTAAACTTTTATATCTTCTAAATTTGTACATATATTCTTAGCTTTTTAACATGTACATATATTCACGTAATTTATATGCATTTTTGTCAATCCAAAAATAATTTAAAAAATATGATGCTTGTATTCTCTACTTTATCTAATTTACATTTCAGAAGATATTTGTTGAACACTCAGATCTATAAACTAAAACTCGGATGTTTTAATGTTATAGAATCAAATAAATATACGACATGGAAGTATGCGTTATAAAAAGTAAAATGAACTGATTACGACCACTGGTATTAAATTAAAAGCTTAGCTATCCATTTGAAACATATTTTACCTTCTTTGTAACATAATGTACAAATTGGAAATAGTATCTAACACTAATTAATAAATCTTTTACTCATCCCTCTCTATATAACTTCAGTCTAAAGCAATCATTACAATAAAAGGCAAGTCGGCAGTCGGGTGATCGTTGAGGTGGTAGTGAAATTTCGTGCGATCACTCGGATGTCGTGCCACACTCAACAAGGCGAGCAGGAGGTATGCAAGTGTTTAAATTCAGTATCTAAAAATTATACACCCAATGGGAACATATTCCATATACACCGACCCTCATAGGTTATACAGACGAGCCAGGGAAAAAGGGGTACAACAACAACACTACAATAGAACTGAATGAAGCTATGAGCAATGCTTGTTTATCTTAGGAGGCCCTTAAGTATGTAGTGAAAATAGCTTTTTGAAATTTTCTGCCCAGCAATTTAGAACTTCCATCAGTTATATAATAGAATGAGTAATCTAGTTGTAAATCTAATATATATATATCTGTAGACTTATATCTATTCTTAGTCATGTCTCATTATGCTCATTATTCTCAAATTCAAATTCCAATTGAAGTCTATAGTCCATGGCAACAAACACAATGATCAAGAGCATTGGTAGACGAAACCGTGACTGCCAGCCGAGTTTGAGCATGAACATTAATGCTCGATGAAAAGTTCCACCACTTCCTAAGAAGAATGCCATTGTTTTCATGATTCCGATGGTCGATCCAAAGTTACTCGTATTCTTCTCTGGACATTCCCTTCCAAATGGAGGAGATAAACTATGATCTCCATATAGCTCATTCCATATTCTACTTCAACCTGTGCAAAATCATACAAGATAATGTTTACTCACAATTATACTGTAATGTTCATAGTATGTCAAAGATTTGTTTTCAAGTGATNCAATGGGAACATATTCCATATACACCGACCCTCATAGGTTATACAGACGACCCAGGGAAAAAGGGGTACAACAACATTACAATAGAACTGAATGAAGCTATGAGCAATGCTTGTTTACCTTAGAAGGCCTCATTAAGTATGTAGTGAAAAATAGCTTTTTGAAATTTTCTGCCCAGCAATTTAGAACTTCCATCAGTTATATAATAGAATGAGTAATCTAGTTGTAAATCTAATATATATATATCTGTAGACTTATATCTATTCTTAGTCATGTCTCATTATGCTCATTATTCTCAAATTCAAATTCCAATTGAAGTCTATAGTCCATGGCAACAAACACAATGATCAAGAGCATTGGTAGACGAAACCGTGACTGCCAGCCGAGTTTGAGCATGAACATTAATGCTCGATGAAAAGTTCCACCACTTCCTAAGAAGAATGCCATTGTTTTCATGATTCCGATGGTCGATCCAAAGTTACTCGTATTCTTCTCTGGACATTCCCTTCCAAATGGAGGAGATAAACTATGATCTCCATATAGCTCATTCCATATTCTACTTCAACCTGTGCAAAATCATACAAGATAATGTTTACTCACAATTATACTGTAATGTTCATAGTATGTCAAAGATTTGTTTTCAAGTGATTTGGTATGTATAAACAGAATTTATAGAAAATTTGTTACCTGTTCATATCCAATCTAGCCATGAACGCAATTTGCGTGTCATTGTTCAAAAATAGTACAAACTATCAAATTATATGCTAATCTTCCTTCGATAAATGTCGTCTCGCCAAGGTTAGGAATTCTGGTAACCGCTGTATTCACAAAACAGCGCACAGATTTATTCGTCAATTATCAAAACACCATAGAACGCATATTATTCCAAAGGAATTTTATCCGACATCAGGTATACTGAATTCTTTATTGTGTTTTTATTATTTGACGTAGCACCTCCCAGCTTTTGCAACGTTTTACTTTCATGTAAACTATCGACGTATCGATTGTGTTCGACAATTCGATACGTCAAACTTTCAAATTCAAAAGTGCAAAGTGCAAGCGCACCAAGTACGCGGAAATTGTTTTCTAATACTGGAGATTACAGCTTCCGAACAATAGAAAAGAATTATAAAAGAGTCAAATCGTGTCTTCCGAAACACTGCTTAGATTTAACAGGGAATTGGTGCGAAGTAACAATCAGATCAATAAAGAAATTAATTGCTTCCTTGTCTATACATCTAAGAAGAAAAATCTATTCGTTTTTTAAATTGATAATGCGAGATCTTATAATTTGACTAAGTATTGTAGTTTTATCCTGCCCTCTAGAGCATAGAACGAGATCAGCAGCGTTATTGGTACATATAGTCAAAGAGCATTGGAGGGGCAAAGCAATAGCAAAAAACATAGTTAACAAACGTCGTCTCGCAGTAGTTGTTGCACATCCTTAGCTATGAACATCCATTTCGAGGGGAAACGTATTCTCGTAACAGGTGCCGGACAAGGTATGTTAAATAATTCATATACGCACTTCATCCGCGATTCAATTACATATTTCCAATTTAAATTAAAAACTATATTTGTACCGAGGACGTACTATTAAAGAGCGGCAGCGTCTATGTAATTATTGGGACAATGGGATCCAATGGGACTCAAAATTAATATAGTCAATGATCCCTCTTTTCGGTGGGATTAATAATGAAAAGACTCCAATTACGTAATCGAGATTAGTAATAATTACGATAAAACTGCCAATTAAGTAAAACTGATTAGATTCACTACGAGAAGAAGAGTTATCATTTTGAACAAATAAAAAAGCAAACGTTTGAATTACGTCAGAACGTTCTCCAACGCAATACATGTATATTCATTCCCTGCAAGGCGGCCACATCCATTCAATTCAATCGTGGAGAAAATTGCCGGACTTAACANAAAAAGCAGGAAAAGAAAAACAGTTATTTGTTTATCTCGTTTAATTTAAAAAATGCCTCGTTTCTTCTTTTTTTTATTATTTAACTAGAATTCGACGAGCGAACGGCGGGGAGCGCCGAGGAACGGCGAGGGGCGCTCGTCACTGAAAGAAAACTCGTTTATTCTTCGAAAATATTTGAGACGAACCGCGGACCCGTTTCGCCAGGGCTCCCCGGCCTTCGCCATTTCCGGTCTAAAATAAACAGTTTCGTTTTCGGCTCTTCCTAATCGGTAATTACACGAATTCCTACAATGAACAGAAAAGTGGCGGAGAAAAACGCGAAATCAGACTGCCTGTACGAAAGGAGACGTTCGGAAAACTGATTAGACACACGTTGCATTTTGACTTGACTCTCGTACATGCTCGACTTTCCGCGCCGGACCTCGCGGTCGACGCCGCGAGCGTGGCGTTCCTCTTCAAATTAACCCTTTATGCCAGCGATTCTTAATCGTTTCGCAACCAATCGACGAAAATGGAACGAAATGTTGTAAGTAGAAAAAAAGAGAGGAGGAAAGAAAGGTGAATGTGACAATTAAACCGGACAATCGTTCAGTTTCGCTTCTCTCGAAGAGATACTGTATCTCTTCACATCGTGTTACGTGTATAAAAAATTAATTACAGATCAGCAGGTTTGTTTCTTCCGTTCGAACTTCAAAAAATACATGATTACACGTCGCAGATTAAGAATCACTATCCTACGATTCGATAAGAGTACAAGTATTAAAATCGGTTAAACACGTAGAAACGTTGTTTCCTCGATGCACCATCGTACGCTGCGCTACTCGGTATCTCCGGAGAATTCGGCGTTTATTAAATAGCTGCCTATTATTTTGATTATTATTTCCTGCCACCCGTGAAATCGCGCGTCTCCGTCGTTCATGGTGCCGCCCGCGCACGGGTCTACGCCCGTTACATAAAGGATTAACTTCGAAGCAACGTGCGCCCGGCTACCAAAAATGAAGAAGACGGAAAATGAAAGGAAAGTTACCTCGGACACCGGAAAAGAAACTTGGTACAAGTCACGCAATGCTCGCTGCATTTGTGGATACACTGATAATAACTGATAGACGAACAAGCAAACGGACAACGACGATCATCAATTTTTTCTTTTTCTTGTTTTTCTTCTTTTTTTTCTTTACAATTGCACTTCAGTTTAGGAGTTAACGAACTCACATCGAGAATGCTGAGATATTTGCAAGCTTAATTTTCATTATTCCCGATCGACCCACTGGAGAAATCCGCCTTCGTTCCACCGACCGGAAATCGCCACCGGAGGGAGAAAGGAAGTACGACGATCATCTCGTACAAAAAGAAAAGACATTCCTCTTAAGGAGAAAAAAAAAGTAACGTGCCAATGGGTCGACGATCGTAGCCACGAATGATAGATTAAATATCCGCAAATTTTTACTTCGTTTCCTTTTTCTTTCTCGTCGCTCTTACGCAATAACAATATCACGTTACTTTCTCTGCTATCATTTTTTTTTTCAAACCGTATATTTCAATCAAGCGCAGGGCTAGTCGTCGGATTAAATTATTTTGTCTCTCTCTCTTTCAACCTGTACGCCCTCTTGCCATCCTCGAACATCGTACACGCACAACACACGCGACGAGAAAAACTTTAAAGACACGTGTGGCGAAAAGCGTCGATGTTATATTCGTTCTTTTTTCTTTTTTTTTTTAGTCTACAGCGAGAACTCGACTCCAAGGAAAGAACGAAGAGAGGGTCCTTAGAAAGGAAGGATCCGATTAGCACAATTGAACAACACACTCGGACTCGTTTACGCTCGCCGTTCCGGATATTATAGGCGTTCGCCACCACATACTTCCGCCAAACGGACTACAAACTCGACGATTAAATCCGTGGGTAGCCTAGACGCTTAGTCGATCAGTTAGCCGCTCGTGCTTTTTTTCATCAACCTACAAAGAAAGAAAACCGTGAATGCAAGCAAAGGCCGAGTCTCAAAGATGGCAAGAGTTTTGTTGTTGTTTTCTCTATATTTTTTTTTTGGCTGTATGCTTGATGAAAAAAAAACGGAAAAAAAATTGTATCAGAGTGCAACGAAAGCCAGAAACATCGTACGTTCCCCTATGCGTTTTCACTTGTCACACGTGGGAACATCATCTCACATGCGCGCAGCCACGACTCGCTTTCTCTCGACTCTCCTCACATGAGCAACATTCTTCCCATCTTTCAAAATCTCTTTTCCTCTCTCATCGCGTAGAACGAGAGACCGATACGCTAGTACAATGTACAAAAGTAAAACAGTGAAAATGAGATAAGAGAAGGAAATAAAGGCAACGAACAAGCCTCGAAGCAGTTCGAATCGCGACGACTGAGACAATTTTTTATAACTCCGTCCGCCTTGCAAAGGCGGGTCTCATAGTGCTCCTCTCGCCGGTGTTTTTGCTTCGTTCTCCTCGGTCACCTCTTTCACTTGATTGTTCGTTTCTCGCTTCCCATTGTTCCGTTGCGTATCGTCACACATATTTGTTACACGCGCTAGTAGTAGTACAGTAAGGTATCGAATAGATTTTCTTGTGAACCTTATACACCAAGAGAACATTATCCATCGTCGACAAACACGTGCGCGCACAGACGCATACACCGTTCTCACATATTATCTCGTAGTCATCTCTTTCACCGTCGGGTAAAGGATAGTAATTGTATATACATATACAGTGATCATTCGCAAATCGATACAATTTCGATTACTATTTACTTAAAATACGATTGATCGCGAATTAAAATACCACGATGCCGTGATCGTCGTGACGCCTGGTAAAATGTCCGTAGACCCGGACCGTAGGATCGGTCTACGCGCGCGTGCCGTGACGCGCTTTTGCTTTTCTCTCCGCTGCTGTCCGTTCCGAATAATGTATTCTTCATCCGTTCCGACGAGTCTCGCGTGGATCCAAAAGCGCGAGAAGATTAAGAGGATCCACTAGGCCGAGCGTAATCAAGCGCGCGCGATCGTTTCTCTTTATCGCTTCTTTTCCTCGTTTTGCATCTTTCTTTCTTTCTTATCAATTTACTTCTGTCAGAAGGATCGACGCTGCCGACTAGCTAGCTTCCGTCAGTCCACGCCAACGACTTATTTCACCGCGCGCTGAAATCTCGCGCTAACGCCCACCTCGCCCGCAGCGATTCAACAAATTACACACTATAAATTCCTACGTTTTATTGACGACTTTATAATACCGTATGAATCGCTGCGCGGCGAGCCGGGCTCCTACTGTTTCGTGAAAATATTCTTCTCGAAGACTTCAACGCGTCTCGCGTGTGGCGCGAACTGTTTTGTCAAACGGAAAGGGAAAGGGGAAAACAATATACACATGTGTCTCCTCCCGTCGCACTGGCATCGATCACCTCGAGAAGGGTGTACCTCGTTTCATTTTTCAGGCGATGAGCTCGCGTCTTCGCCGTGGTCGAAAGGGAAACAACGGATCGTGACAGAACTGATTCCATGCGTATCATTCAGTCGTCACAGAGAACGCTAGGGCTTCCGTTTCGCGCTGGCAGTGTTTGTTTCCTCTGAGTCGAAGCTCGAAAACGAATTCTTAATTCGACGGGCGAGGAACCGTCCAGTCTCCTCGATGGTCGCGACCGAATCAAGGACGTTCTCCCCGAGAGAGAAAATAATCATTAGTGGTAAATGGAAAGAAACGATGAAAAACATCGACATCGTGTTAATCGAGTAACAACCGCGTATATCTAAGTATTACGTGACTCCGATACAACGAATATTAATATAAAATTTACGATTATCTTACAATTAGAATAATAAGGATCACCGTGTAATGTCTCCTAACAACAATTACTAATCATGTCTCTAATAATATCAATACAAACGAATACATCGCAAGATTTATTAGTTGTCAAAAAGCATACGACGCACGAAACAATAACTGTTAATCCTCTGCGCTTACAACGATTCAGATTTCTTTTCGACATACCTTGAAACCAGGGGGAAAGAATACTATGTTACTACTAGGAGATGCTGTGCTATAATTCCTTCTAAAATGTAACAAAATACGAAACTGGGTTAAAGGAAGGTAAAGCTTAGAAGTACGTACATCTTTTCCTCGCACGCTCGATACCTTTTAGGTTTATCCTTGTTCTCTCATTTCTTTTTTTTTTTAGTCGACTTTAAAGCTTAACCAGATCGGACGCGGGCGTGGAGGACTCGTGAGGTGATAAGGGAACGGAAGGGAACGAAAACGAAAAATGTGATGGGAATTTCGCGATACGCAGAGAACCATGCGATGAATCCATCGTTTCCATTCTTCCCTCATCGTCGAACGAAGAGACTTTTTTTTTACTTTCGTTTTATTCCACTCCCGTCTCGAGTAGATCGCTGCGAATTAAACTGTCGTTTTATACAAGTCACAACATAGTAGTAAATAGTGTATGGGTGTGATGTTCGTGTATACGTGTGTGATTAGCGATAGCAGCAGCGATAATAATGATAGTAATAGTTGGTAGCAGTTTAATTAGTTAATAGTTAATTGATAATAGTAATAATAATAGCAGTAGTAGTACCCTATGAAAAAAATACATAGAAAAACACGTGTCGGCATAAGATATATATATATATTTGTATAATATATATATATGTATATAATCCTCTTTTTTTATATCACGCTTTTTTGTTTTTCACCTTTCGTTCATGCTATGCGGCCACGTTACTTTTATACAAGACAAAGTTCATCGAGGGAGGAGGAGGGATGCGAGAGGAAGTGGAAGATGAAGTTTACGAAGAATCAGATTTGGAGCGACGGCGCAGGTGATTACGTGTAGCTTCGTTAGTTCTCTAGATTAATCGATTTCGAACGAGACACGCATATTCTTCGATTTGATTCAAATTTTCTAAACAGCGTAGATGGTTCACAGAGAATTCCTAAAGAAATATATAATATATACAAATTCATATAATATATACTATACATTCATAAATTTTGTTCTGGAACTAGAATTTCCATGGGTGTCATTTCATCGCCGTTCAATCCAATGAATATAAATAAAATAATGAATTGAAGTAGAAGAGAATAAAGGCATAGAATGACGATCAAAATAATTGTAAAGATATTTTGTTACGCAAACGAATGAATAAGACGAGATATAATAGACGAGAATATTAAACACTAAAAAATATCATTGAAGTATTAGACAGAAATTAATCATTTCCAAACCTATGCTAATATAACTTTTTTGTCTTCCCTAAGAGTATTCGTAAAGTGTTGCCCACCATTACGAAACACTCTGTATACCATCGATCGCTGGTATGTTTCATCTGGCCAAAAAATTTGAATCAAATTAATCAGTGGACTTCTGTGTATATCTCGCAAATCAGTCGTTCTTGGCAAGTTACAAAATAAAAAAAGAAATGCATATTTTCTAACAATAATAATCACTTATAATTCCCGTTTTCCTCGCGTTTCTCTCTCGGACACTTTCACGCTCGTCCCTTTTATCCTCTCTCCCATCTTACTCTGGCTTTACTACACTCGCACGTTCGACGAAATCTCAATAGTAAAGGCAATCTTCAGCTTACGCTAAAAAGAAACTCGATTTCCGGTGAAGGTTTTGATTTGCGGCGTATCCATTCGTTTCCCGTCACGTGTACGGACTTCCCGATCGTTTAAAAATTATTCAACACCGTATCACGTACGCAAAAAGCATAATAATGACCAAAAGCCCGGACCGTCGCGCGGCGAGGAAAATGACAATTTTTACCGGATACACAATCGCACGTACTAACAATAATTATTTCCCTGAACGGAAATCCGAGAATGACCCCCCATCCTCTCCTCTGCCCGCGTCCGAGCACACAAATTTCGCATGCACACGTAAGTCGAAATGCAAGCTCACACAGTCGAGGAAGGACATTCGTACAGGGTACACGATGAACAGAGTTTGGTACCGTTTAGCAATTATCATCGTTACGAAATAACTATAATTTAGCGAACGCACTTCTATATTTCAATCTTGCATTACCCATCGGTAATCTTGAACGGTACTAAACTCAAACGATACACCCGTCTCTCGCTCTCGTCCGGACGTACCTTACAAAAAGGACGAGGACGAGGAACGCGGCGGCAGAGTGAGAAGTACTCTTCAAGATAGAAGCTCGCAATGTTCGATTGCTCGTTTCCCCGAGCAACNGTACTAAACTCAAACGATACACCCGTCTCTCGCTCTCGTCCGGACGTACCGTACAAAAAGGACGAGGACGAGGAACGCGGCGACGGAGTGAGAAGTACTCTTCAAGATAGAAGCTCGCAATGTTCGATTGCTCGTTTCCCCGAGCAACTTCTCTAAATTTTTGCGATGTTCGCGAGTCGACAGTTTAAAAAAAAAAAACGAAAGATAACTGGGTTCGAGCGCGAAGCCACGAATTGTACAGTACGCTAATTGTCTCTTAACCACTACTCCTCTCTTAACTAGCACAACCGATTTTACTTGGATTTACCTTACAGCTTTAGTCGTCTGATCTCTTTTCTCTGCACTTCGGCAAATAATCCCGCTATATACAGGTCCTGTACGACCGTCGAGAGCGCAAACGCAATGGATCCTGACTCGGAGCAGTCTCCTTCGAGTTCGTCTCGCAGGTAATCGGATCGTGCGAACGGTTCGACTTGACTTTCGCGGTTCTCTCCGGTTGGTTTCGCGCGTTCGCTATTTTCGTCCGAGACCCGTCTTCCAGTCTCCGATGCCGATTTTGTCTATGTACAAATCGTGCTTTAGGATGAGGAGAATAATCTACACGTTTTATACAGTGCGCTCGATCGCCGGTTCCTCCGATCCACGTCGATCGTGACCCGAAGGACCAGAGACCCGAGCCTAATCCGTAAGGGAGTCTCAAGAACTAGTCCGATTTTCGATACTCGCAAGGGACGGTCTCTGGTGACGACTGACCTATGAGTGCCGTAGTCGGAAGTGAAAAGTATAGAGAAAAGTATGTAAAAGCTGGATACCCCAGTGGGTCCCGCTGACTTCTGACTATGGCACTGATTTTCACATACTCGTCGCTTTGTCTTTTGCTTGTCTCCTGCGACCGTCCATTGCGAATATCGTAACTGGGAATATTCCTTTAGGCGAAAGAGTATCTGACAGAAGCACGCGTGGTCTCCAAGAATACAAACAATTTTCACTTAGTTTCTCAAAATCACAGCGACGAAAATTATCCATATGTACCATAATCGAATTCGCGTACTGTACACTCGCAATTCATCCTCAAGATCACCAAGTCCATACAGCGCGTCGTTCTTCTATCTCTAAACAACGCCTCGTGGAAGGATCATCTCGGTGCAACGAGTTCGTTCGCGGATTATCGTATCATAACACACGTTTCGAGATCGTCAGCTTCGTGATTAAGCCGGACACCAAGGTCTGCCCTTCATCGGATGGCGTCTTTTTAGCTTTGGTAAAGTCAAATATGTCTTCTTCAGCCCTTCGATCTGACATCTCGTTCGGAGCTTTTTCTCATCGATGATTCGTGCTTCTATGGACGCGCCGATCGACGAGAGGCTTCGCGAGTTGCGAATTCCAGTTTCGGTTTAAAAAGATCGTCTAGATTTCTGGATAGAACTTGGTTGACGTCTTTGAACTGGTCATTAGAACGATGACATTGCCCGCAACGATCAGACTTGTCGACATTGTCGTAAGAGAGATGGTGACGACGAAGACGAGTGTGAGAAGAAGAGTTGATTCACATATGTTGACTGCTCGTCAAGTCCGATGAGGCCGTTTCAATGGTGCTTTCGAAATAAGACACACGAAACACGGACGTTAACGCATCGCGAAACACNAAATCGTGCTTTAGGATGAGGAGAATAATCTACACGTTTTATACAGTGCGCTCGATCGCCGGTTCCTCCGATCCACGTCGATCGTGACCCGAAGGACCAGAGACCCGAGCCTAATCCGTAAGGGAGTCTCAAGAACTAGTCCGATTTTCGATACTCGCAAGGGACGGTCTCTGGTGACGACTGACCTATGAGTGCCGTAGTCGGAAGTGAAAAGTATAGAGAAAAGTATGTAAAAGCTGGATACCCCAGTGGGTCCCGCTGACTTCTGACTATGGCACTGATTTTCACATACTCGTCGCTTTGTCTTTTGCTTGTCTCCTGCGACCGTCCATTGCGAATATCGTAACTGGGAATATTCCTTTAGGCGAAAGAGTATCTGACAGAAGCACGCGTGGTCTCCAAGAATACAAACAATTTTCACTTAGTTTCTCAAAATCACAGCGACGAAAATTATCCATATGTACCATAATCGAATTCGCGTACTGTACACTCGCAATTCATCCTCAAGATCACCAAGTCCATACAGCGCGTCGTTCTTCTATCTCTAAACAACGCCTCGTGGAAGGATCATCTCGGTGCAACGAGTTCGTTCGCGGATTATCGTATCATAACACACGTTTCGAGATCGTCAGCTTCGTGATTAAGCCGGACACCAAGGTCTGCCCTTCATCGGATGGCGTCTTTTTAGCTTTGGTAAAGTCAAATATGTCTTCTTCAGCCCTTCGATCTGACATCTCGTTCGGAGCTTTTTCTCATCGATGATTCGTGCTTCTATGGACGCACCGATCGACGAGAGGCTCCGCGAGTTGCGAATTCCAGTTTCGGTTTAAAAAGATCGTCTAGATTTCTGGATAGAACTCGGTTGACGTCTTTCATCGAACTGGTCATTAGAACGATGACATTGCCCGCAACGATCAGACTTGTCGACATTGTCGTAAGAGAGATGGTGACGACGAAGACGAGTGTGAGAAGAAGAGTTGATTCACATATGTTGACTGCTCGTCAAGTCCGATGAGGCCGTTTCAATGGTGCTTTCGAAATAAGACACACGAAACACGGACGTTAACGCATCGCGAAACACGACCGAAACCTTTGCCCTCTCCTCCTCTGTCTCTCCTCCTCTCTGGCGTTCAGCCCGTTTCTCTGTCTCTCTTTGTCCAGTTAATTCTCTGCGCAGCTTTCTCAACAGAATTTTAATCACCGTCTCTTTACACCTATTTCCTGTCTCGGCGTCCGCTTTTTTTTTTACCCACGTTCGTTTCGTTTCATAGTCGCGAGTCGTCGTTCTTGTTCCTTTCTCTTTCCCATTCAAGAAATCGTCGGTTCCACGAAGAAGTCGCGCGTTTCATTCGACGGAAGTCCCCTCGGTTCCACGGATGGACGATACGAACGCAGAAGTCGATCGTTTTGAAAATGGATGAACGAAGTGCCGGGAGCAAATCTTTGATTCGAGATAAGGCGAGAGAGAATACGCAGTCTATCGTGTGGTGTCTGATGTGGTGTGTAAGACGTAGTAGAATCGAACGCTCGAAAGCAAAGGATTCGAGAAGCGAGAGGCTTTATAATTCCGAAGGCTCGCGCGACAGGGCTACCGAGAGAGGTCGGAGAGAAGGATCGCAAAGCGAACACGCTTTCCTGCTGTTCTTTTAGTTATTTGTTTTTGTTTCGTTTTGTACGATTTTCGTTTTCTCTATGCTTTTTAATCCACGATTTTTCAGTTTTTTTGCGCCGGTGTTCGTTACCGTGGCACAGGAGATTACTTTCGCCCCCTCTTTGCCTACTTTTGCGATTTAGAATTAGTGTCTTAGCTTTCGGTTACCTGCAAAAAAAGTCAACGAAAGAACATAAAGCGGAGTTCCACTGAGTCTCGATGCCGAATTTTGTTTTTCCCGTTTCATTTTTTTTTTCTCTCTCTCTACGATGTTAAATAGTCGCGACTCAAGGAGAGTGAGAGACAGAGAGGGAGAAAGAGAACAGCGTAAAATGAAAGTAACCAAAATAAAGAGAAAGAACGTGCATGCGTGCATGCGCTGGTCTCGAACGTCGGAATTAATCTACCCAACGCAAACGATTTTCCAATCGTTGTCATAAATTTAAGAGCCTCCCACGAAATCAAGAAATTATTATGCTTTAACATTAGGCAATCATTTTCTCTGGTAAAAATGATTCTACAATGAAGATTAATTGGATATGAATGAATTTTGAAAGCTATTGAACGTATCTACGAATTAATCAATAAAATCGCATGGAGCGCGTAGCTAAATCTCTGCGATAACGATAAGCGGATAATTACTGTCATAAAGGATAATTATAGCCCGTTTACTATTACTGCACCGGCTATCTGTTAAGCAAAAAATCATCAGATCGTTGAAATTGTATCAACAAGACATTCACAGATATCAAACAGTTTAAAAATCGTGATAAGACAACGATTACCAATAGGATTACTACCTACTAGATTTATACAACAGATTGCTTTAAATAACTCATAAAAATCAATTCAACTCGATTGTATATTATTAGGGATCGATGACTCGTGAACTGTTAAATTATTTTATAGATAATTGATATAGTAGAGACCGTGTTTAGCAAATGTGTAATGAAATAATAGTCGGTGGCAAAAGTTACATCATGTACCCGGACGATAAAAATGGGTGCCAGACCAGACCAAAACCAGTTGCCAGACAGAGTTTCGTAATCATCCAGTCGGTGATCTGGCTTCCCTCTCTTTTTTCGTTACGCTCTTATTCGCGACACGTGCTGGTGAATATCGTTCGTAAGCTAAACGCGAAAGTGCTTTCGTAACCGTGCGATTCGGTGTTCGATCTCCTTCCTCATCTCGGACATTGAGCATCCCGATCAGCGTGAACGTTACGCACGTCTTCTTAAGATCGTGCGATGAAAAATTCATTGATCGATAAAGAATCTTGATTGCCAGACTGAAGCGTTACATCATTAAACTGCAGATTTTTACGCAAAATTTGTAATATCAATTTAGAAAATGCAATCCAAATAGGAACTTCTTTTGAAAATAACAATATGTATTTCATCCTTTGTGCTTATGTTCTTGTATATTGAAAAACTGGACTTTAGAATTTTCTATATGCACTGCCTAACAAAAATCATGTAAAGAAATACGTGTGTACTGAATTTACTAATCTTGTACACATCATTCATGTGATGTATTCGGGATTAACGTTCGTAGCCTGTGATAGGAGAAAATGAAGAGAAATCCGAGAAATAAATGTACACCGCTCGTTCCCGTTTACTGGTTATAAAATAGATAAGAGACGCATTTCACAATGTGATGTAAGGAAAACTGATCCCCGTGCACCCGATAGCAGACAACAGGTTTGAACATTGCATTTGGAAAGAATTATTTTGACAATGTACTTTCCAAACGACACAAAATATATGCGCTCCCTCTCCTCTCTCAACTTCTCCCAGGATCCCCAATGGATCGAGAGAGAACCATGCCACGGTATCAAGACACCAAATCTACCAAAAAAAAGTGACCTGCCAAATTAGATCTAAATGCAACTAACACTGACATCCATTATCGAGATCTATTTAGTTCGCAAGCAAACGAATCTCTCTAAGAACAAACCACAGTTCAGATTTAAAAAAATTCATTTACGCAACTGTTCTTCGAGAGTCTACGTATGTGTGTACATCGATTATGAAATATGCTCGAAGCCAGTATGCTTCCCATTACTTTGCATGAAATTCTTCGACGTATCCGAGAACTCTTTTAATCGTTGTCCGGCGACGTTAAAAAAGCGTAAACGAAAGGAAGAGACGTGGCGAATGTGCAAGATAAAATGAAATCGCTGTAGACGCAATAATCGAGATCGTGTCCGCTCGAATGACTTTTTAGACAGCCGTGAAAAACCGTGACCTGATAGTAGAAACTCGTTATACCCCGGTTTCAAGAGATCTTTGAAAATTTCGCTCGCGATACGATGCGATGCGATGCGATGCGATGCATGTACTCTGTGCAACGTTTCATGCAATCACTAAACGACAGCACCAAGTGTAACAAGCTCGATGTAATTCGTACGAGTATATGTACCAAAACCAAGTAATACAAAATGCTTATGTTCACAAAAGTGGCACAGGTGTGGTCGATCGTACGGTACAACCGTAGCGACGAACGAACCCGAACAATTGATCATTCACACTCGTCAAAATTTAATCTTCACGCTGCGTAATTTATTCTTCACATCGAATTTCCTGAATATGTACAATTTTAGAGGAAAACAGGAATCGTTGAATCTCCGATTCGTAGCGTAAAGATTAAAAGTGAAATATTATGATATCGTAACGAGTAAATTAAGAATAAGGATTAAACGTTCGCTGTAACGACGACTTACAAAGAGGAAAAAATTTGGTGTTAATAGTGTGAAAAAGCTTCCGCGGACACCAGGATATTAAAGAAACGTGTATACACACGTTGGTACAATTAAGAGAGAACCGAAGTAAGACAGTTAAAGACCACTCCCTAAAATTGCTAGCAGAGCGAGTTATACTTAGGTGCTTTATCTGCAATGAGACGTTTCTGGCGTAATAATAGCAACTCACTTGGTCTTCGGTTGCATCTCTCCCGCAATTGCATCCCTACGGTGCGACCTCATACTGACCCTCCGCTCCTGGCCTCCCGTGCCTGACGGTGAAAGACATCATCATAAAACAAACACCTGTAAGAAGTTAGTCCCCCACTTTTCTTTGACTTTTCTTAAATTCTGTTAATTGTGCTGAATTGTCCTAGGTTTGTGCCACATTGTGCTAGAATATTAAAGACGTAAGATGAAAAATACGTTCAGAATCGAAAAAAAAAACGATCTTTTGAGCTAGCTCCCCACTTTGCGTTTTTTTCACTTTTCTCGATTGTGCTGAGTTGTGCTAGGTTGTGCTAACATTGTGCTAAAGTATTACTTTCAAATAATTATAACAATAGAAGTTGTGATAAAAAATTAATTTGGGACAATTTGCGTAAAATTACCGTTTATATCCGGCATTTGTTATTTAAATCGTTCAAGATTACATATCTATGTTGAGCGCGGCCCAAATTAATTTTTTATCACAACTTCTATTGTTATAATTATTTGAAAGTAATACTTTAGCACAATGTTAGCACAATCTAGCACAACTCAGCACAATCGAGAAAAGTGAAAAAAACGCGAAGTGGGGGGCTAGCTCAAAAAATCTTTTTTTCGATTCTGAACGTATTTTTCATCTCACGTCTTTAATATTCTAGCACATTTCAGCACAATTAACAGAATTTAAGAAAACTCAAAGTGGGGGGCTAACTTCTTACAGACAAAACAAACGATACATCAATCGCTCTCTTCGCAAACAAATCATTTCATTAATTTATAGCTTTATCGCGCCGAACGATAAAATCATTCAAAATGTGGCCCCTGGACATTTTACTCTCGATCTCTTTTTTATCTGTCAAAACTTCTGCCAATATTTAGTTCTATTTAATAATCAGAGCAAAGAAACTACGGTCATCTCGACTGTTTAGAAGATTTATGACTCCTCGCGTACGGTTATTTACGGCCACGTAGCGTGGCGAAAAACGAGAGAAATGACTGACAAAAGGAGATCAACACTCGCATTACAAAAGAGCGCTTCTCATTGTTAGATGGCTGCAGTACGCATGTTATGCCTAGCATACGCGAATCTTGCGTCACGTACGAGATAAGTTTCGAGACAATGGGGCTCGTTCGAGAACCATGACGAGCAGAGAATATAGTTTTGGGAATGATTACAATATCTTGTTTTATACTACGCGAACAATTTCGGTATACGAAAATTGATAATCGCCAAGCGTAACCGAGCTGCTCGGATGTATTTACGTATATCGCGGAGCTTCCTTGAACTCTATCGATTACTTTACCAGGTATCGAATTTAGATTGAAAATAATAATAACGCGTTTCCTTCTTGGCTAGACGACGCGGACTAAAGAAAAATCGATGCTCAAGGTATTCAAACACGGTATTGTATAGCCTTTGTCATGCCTTTTCAACGAAACACGGTTGTAACAATAATGATCAACCTTGAGCATCGGAAATCACAGTTATTCTCAACTGTTCTTCAGCCTCAAGTCGAATGATACGAAAAATATGATTTTAGATGAAATTCTCCATCAACGAAATGCGACTCTACTTGTTTTCAGTTCATGAAAAACTATAGACGATCAGATGATACAGGAGAGAACACTTTTTCATCTTTGGCAATTGAAATGGAAAAAATGTCGGAAACGAACGCGAAACAAACGTCTGCACGCCTTCGTGAAGAGAGATGATGCGATAAAATCGAAATAAAAAAATGATTTTCCCCGATCGAAGTTGAGTTTCAACGAGCACTGCAACATTTTGGTTTTTCCATTCAAGCCAAGTGAGAAGAAAATTTTGACGAGGATTGTCGACGAATGTTATGTGGTGAAATAAATAAAGAGACCAGTCCTTGAATGGAAAAACATTTATTTGCTACTTTCTCTTCATCATCATCATCGTCGCTATCAAGTAAAACAAAAAACAGGATGATTACAAATAGATACGCAATCGCGAAGACTCTCTGGATGAGACAGAAAAACGGATGGAAGGAAGACGAAAGAGAATGAAGTGAGCGAAAGAGACAAAAATATGTGTGTACGTGATCAAGTAATAAAAACAAAGCTAACAATGTTTCAACTTTTGCGAGGAAGTCGTCCAATTTTAAACCTTTCAAGTATAAAATAAGTCTTCGAGACTGCGATTCGCGTGGTTATAGAAAATACGGATTACTGAAAATTATAGACTAAAGTGAGTGGCAATAAAATAAGAGCGGATATAATTTTTGGCGCCAGCTTTCCTCTAACAAATTGTAGGACAATTAAAATCTATGAACGTATGAGAGGTTTAGATGCGAATAGATGAGTATAATGCTCTTGAAATGTATCGTACACAACGGGGGTTACTGCAAAAACCGATTGGTTTGTTGTATGAAATGTTGGTAACTAAGAGAGCAATTCCTTTTTGCAACAACCCCATGACAAATGATTCGACGACAATGGAATTATGTGAAGATCGATCCTCGGCGCCTAATCCTCTCATGTAAAACAATTCTCGTTTTCTTCATCGCGCCGGGACAGATAAACGAAACATTCTTCGTAAATCTTTGAGGAACAGTATAATTTTCAGTGTACCTGATATCGAATTATCTTTATTTCTATTTTCCTCAGAGTTATATTCGCTGTCGTAACGAAACTATAATTTCTTTCTAGTCTCGAGTATAAGAATATTTTTTCTCTCTCTTTTCAAGAACACTTGGCGAACACTAGTGCGACAAGAACAAGATACGTGAACGATTACAATATTCAAGGAGCTATGTCGTGGTAAAACAATCGAAGGGAGTCGAACAGGAACCGTAAACGATTAAATAAACGAACGTAATAATGTCTGGTAAAGCTATCGATTAATTACGATGAGAGTACCTTTTACCATGAACTCTTTGATAGGAGAATATGATATCGATCGTTCAATTACTTACAAAACACCTTTACCCATTATAAACTTAGGCCAAACCACCATGCTCGGCCCAGACCTGACCCTCGCAGCCGTAGCAGCATATACAGAGAAAAATATCAAAAAGTATACCCTTTAAAATACCGTGCAATATACCATAGCCCACAGACTCATTCGACTGCTTAGAATGACTCAAAGCGTCCAAGTTCGCTATAGTGACCACCCAATCAACAAATTGCTCTTTCTTTTCGGTACCGACCACTTCTTGCAATTTCTGAGGAACATCGTTCTCAGCGACCGACTTGGATCTTTCCACGTCGTTCTTTTCCGGTGGCACGTTAATGATATCCACGTCCGGCGTTCTATCTTCCCCGTCCGTCACACGAAAAGTACTCCCCTCGGACAACGCTGTAGTTTCTTTCCGATCTTTCTGATCGCACGAAATTATCTCATCTTTAATCGTATCATCGGACTGGGGAGAGAGGTTCTTTTGCTCGTTCGAGCTTAGGTCGTTCTTACTGGTATTATCCAGCTTAGAGAAAAAATTGGAATTGGACTGATTATTAGGACGGCTGACTGGCAAATCTGAAGCATGCTCGAGGACATCGTCCTTGTCGAGTCGGTGTAAAAAATATTCGCACTTCTCCCGACCGCTCGGCGGCCGTTCGTATTTATTTCGTCGCTTGATTCTGCGCTGCATGAGTAAAAAATGCCAGCTTCTTCGAACACGCTGAAAGAAATTCGGCCGCTTTCGCGCTTTGTTCGCGGACGAATCCATGGACTTTTTTGACTTCTGGGACGAATCGAGGCTTCTTTGTTTCCCATGAAAAAACGCTTTCGGCTGTTCTTCGAACAGCAAATCTAAGCTTTTCGAATCCTTCGCGGACAGATCGATGCTTCTCTCCAACGACTCCAAGCTTCTGTGCGCTTTCTCCTTATTATTGAACGAAAAGTTTCTTTTTTTCTTAGCGGACGCCTCTTGCAACAGCTCGCTGCTGCTTATCTTGAATATCTCGCCCTCCTTCTCGAGGAATTCTACGTTTCCGGAGTCGCGACGAGCGTCATGGTGTCTACCGCCAGCCGCGGGACCTTTTAGCTTCTTGTCGTCGTGATCAGCGCCGCCTTTGTCTTTCTCTAAGCCACCAAAACAATTCAACGAGCCACCGGATGCCGCGACATCGTCCACGTGATCGGTCCTTTTCTCATCGTCTGTTATACGATCGAACATCATCACATCGCAATTTGTATCTGTTGTGTCTTTATACAATTGAAAAATGCAGCTTAGCTTGTCTAATTGACGAAAGGACCTATTCGGACTATCGACTCTATCGAAACGCAATCTATCCGCTGCACACCGAGACGCATCACTATACGGTTCAATATGGTTCGAGACCGGTTCACAGGTTCCTATACTAAGGCCGGCAATGTCCAGGGACCCTACTTCCGGCGTTGTTCTAATCGGCGACGATTTAAACGTACTGAACTGACACGGATTCGCGCGTATTGCCGTCCGTATTTCCCTATCTGTCAACTGCGAGTCTCCGACTACTAGCTGCTGCGTTTTTCGCTCGGTTATAGCCTGCTGTTGGCTAGAACATAATTTTGGATACAACTGTGGTTTACCTTGAAGATCCCTCTCCTGATTGTCCTGATCGCGAAGAGCTTCTATCGCTTCACGTTTCTGCCGCATGTTTCTCAGATTCGTGGTCGTTCCACCTACGGTCTGGCCCACCGCTACCTTTGATATGTTTGGCAAACACTGCCGTGTATAGGGCCTGCAACGAAAAAATCAAGGATTTAAGATCAAATATCATTTATTTTACATAATTAACAGTCGCGACGATGTTTCATTCCTATCGCAAAAGATGACTATTTCCCGATTCATTGACCCAGCCGCTAAGAATAGGACGCACTGGATAATGAAATGACTATACGCTATTTATACGCATGAAAAGATGGCATAGTGGGAAGACGCGATTGCCAGCGTTTTCACGCTGATCTCGTATTAAATGGTCACCGATTCGTAGACACCACAGAGCAGACACTAACCTGGATCGATGTTCCTGATCGTTATTGGTCCCAGAAGGCAGCGCCGCGTTCGTGTGCTGCGGCTGCATCGGTGTTTGTTGTGTCGAGGACAAAGTTTGTTGCCTCATATTGCCAAATTTCATCATGTTCCAATCGAATACGTAGTCGTAGGTGAAACCCTGTCCGTGGAACAACGTCCGGAAGAGTTGTCGGAGATACGAATAATCGGGTCTTTCCTCGAATCGCAGTCCTCGACAATACCTCAGGTATGACGCAAACTCTACTGCAATAACAATATTTTTATATTACGAATGATATCGATTTTATCAACGTCCCATACATAGAAACTCAATACGGTTTCTGTTTATGGCACAGTATTAATATAGAAGAACGGGATGATAATTTACCAGGATAACCCTTGCACAGCTCTTCTACAGGTGTGGACATTTTCTTCTCGGAGATACGTTCGTACTTTTGTCTTTTAGTCGCCGCTTTCAAACCTTGCCAGGGTAAGCTACCTCTGTTAAAGTACATGAGAACGTATCCCAACGATTCGAGATCGTCCCGCCGCGATTGTTCAATTCCCAGATGTGTATTTATACTCGCGTATCTATCGATGCATGGAAAAACGAATCTCACTTTAAAATAGGCCAGGATAAATGGAACAGTAAGGGACATCAATAAACACCAACCTGGCTGTTCCTGTTAAGTTCTTGTTTTCTCGATACGGTATGTGCTTGTGAGTACGGCCATCGCGGTATTTTTTAGCTAAACCGAAGTCTATAATATATACGAGATTTCCCTTCTTACCCAAGCCCATCAAGAAATTATCCGGCTTGATATCTCGATGGATAAAGTTGCGACTGTGAATATAATCCGTTCTACTTATCTATGAAAATCAAAATATGAAGAAACGGCTTATTATCTTCAAACAAAAATTTAAGTGTACGAGAGAAACAGATAAAATATCTTAGAAATGTAAACACACTATTCTTGTCTGTATTAGGTAAGACATTTATGTAGACGCAAAAAATATGCAGTCCTTTGTTGAAACATTTTACTTGCAAACATAGTTTTGCGAGGGAACCTTGCTTTTGTTGACGTCAAAAAGCTTCGTTATCAGTCGACACGGTTGTTGACTGATAAGGACTATATTGTAATAATTTATTACGGCAACAGAAAACAGTACGAGAAATACTTGCACGTAATCGCAATGTGAACTTTAAACCTTACCAACATGAGTCATATGGTTATAGTAATGCCATGAAACCAGAATCGATAATTTTGTTTAAGTAACACAAAGTAAATATCATGTAAATAATTATCTGTTTCTCCCGTTATAAATCATTCTTCGAGAAGTGTATTTTTTATTTAATACGAAAATTGAACTTCTTTTTTAGGTAAAATAAATCACTATTTACCAACTGATCAGCGAGAAGTAACACTGTTTTCAGAGAAAATCTTCTTTGACAAAAATTGAACAAATCCTCCAATGAGGGGCCAAGTAGTTCCATCACCATTACATTGTAGTCACCTTCTGAGCCACACCACTTTATAGTTGGTATACCAACTGAAATGTCAGAGTAAATATACGATGCGATAAGTAAAAATATGTCACGAAAATTGGAACTGTATTAAGATTTTATAACCGTGTAATAAGACGCGACTACATATCGATAGTTGAAGACTTATTAAAAACTGCAAAATAAACGTATCCCAGTTGAAAATAAAAGTTATATAAATAATAAAACATCGACCGTTATTGATTATTAAAAACTGAACGGAAGTAACGTAAACAATGTTTTAACACGTGTAATTGCGTTTGAAATATACGAACGACGAATATTCTTGAAATCATTCAATTGAAACATCGATTTAAATTATTCAGTTTATAAA
>SMSR01016066.1:47336-155729 GCA_019453355.1 Ceratina japonica | reverse complement strand
ACGAAAATTGAACTTCTTTTTTAGGTAAAATAAATCACTATTTACCAACTGATCAGCGAGAAGTAACACTGTTTTCAGAGAAAATCTTCTTTGACAAAAATTGAACAAATCCTCCAATGAGGGGCCAAGTAGTTCCATCACCATTACATTGTAGTCACCTTCTGAGCCACACCACTTTATAGTTGGTATACCAACTGAAATGTCAGAGTAAATATACGATGCGATAAGTAAAAATATGTCACGAAAATTGGAACTGTATTAAGATTTTATAACCGTGTAATAAGACGCGACTACATATCGAAGACTTATTAAAAACTGCAAAATAAACGTATCCCAGTTGAAAATAAAAGTTATATAAATAATAAAACATCGACCGTTATTGATTATTAAAAACTGAACGGAAGTAACGTAAACAATGTTTTAACACGTGTAATTGCGTTTGAAATATANTGGATAATGAAATGACTATACGCTATTTATACGCATGAAAAGATGGCATAGTGGGAAGACGCGATTGCCAGCGTTTTCACGCTGATCTCGTATTAAATGGTCACCGATTCGTAGACACCACAGAGCAGACACTAACCTGGATCGATGTTCCTGATCGTTATTGGTCCCAGAAGGCAGCGCCGCGTTCGTGTGCTGCGGCTGCATCGGTGTTTGTTGTGTCGAGGACAAAGTTTGTTGCCTCATATTGCCAAATTTCATCATGTTCCAATCGAATACGTAGTCGTAGGTGAAACCCTGTCCGTGGAACAACGTCCGGAAGAGTTGTCGGAGATACGAATAATCGGGTCTTTCCTCGAATCGCAGTCCTCGACAATACCTCAGGTATGACGCAAACTCTACTGCAATAACAATATTTTTATATTACGAATGATATCGATTTTATCAACGTCCCATACATAGAAACTCAATACGGTTTCTGTTTATGGCACAGTATTAATATAGAAGAACGGGATGATAATTTACCAGGATAACCCTTGCACAGCTCTTCTACAGGTGTGGACATTTTCTTCTCGGAGATACGTTCGTACTTTTGTCTTTTAGTCGCCGCTTTCAAACCTTGCCAGGGTAAGCTACCTCTGTTAAAGTACATGAGAACGTATCCCAACGATTCGAGATCGTCCCGCCGCGATTGTTCAATTCCCAGATGTGTATTTATACTCGCGTATCTATTGATGCATGGAAAAACGAATCTCACTTTAAAATAGGACAGGATAAATGGAACAGTAAGGGACATCAACAAACACCAACCTGGCTGTTCCTGTTAAGTTCTTGTTTTCTCGATACGGTATGTGCTTGTGAGTACGGCCATCGCGGTATTTTTTAGCTAAACCGAAGTCTATAATATATACGAGATTTCCCTTCTTACCCAAGCCCATCAAGAAATTATCCGGCTTGATATCTCGATGGATAAAGTTGCGACTGTGAATATAATCCGTTCTACTTATCTATGAAAATCAAAATATGAAGAAACGGCTTATTATCTTCAAACAAAAATTTAAGTGTACGAGAGAAACAGATAAAATATCTTAGAAATGTAAACACACTATTCTTGTCTGTATTAGGTAAGACATTTATGTAGACGCAAAAAATATGCAGTCCTTTGTTGAAACATTTTACTTGCAAACATAGTTTTGCGAGGGAACCTTGCTTTTGTTGACGTCAAAAAGCTTCGTTATCAGTCGACACGGTTGTTGACTGATAAGGACTATATTGTAATAATTTATTACGGCAACAGAAAACAGTACGAGAAATACTTGCACGTAATCGCAATGTGAACTTTAAACCTTACCAACATGAGTCATATGGTTATAGTAATGCCATGAAACCAGAATCGATAATTTTGTTTAAGTAACACAAAGTAAATATCATGTAAATAATTATCTGTTTCTCCCGTTATAAATCATTCTTCGTGAAGTGTATTTTTTATTTAATACGAAAATTGAACTTCTTTTTTAGGTAAAATAAATCACTATTTACCAACTGATCAGCGAGAAGTAACACTGTTTTCAGAGAAAATCTTCTTTGACAAAAATTGAACAAATCCTCCAATGAGGGGCCAAGTAGTTCCATCACCATTACATTGTAGTCACCTTCTGAGCCACACCACTTTATAGTTGGTATACCAACTGAAATGTCAGAGTAAATATACGATGCGATAAGTAAAAATATGTCACGAAAATTGGAACTGTATTAAGATTTTATAACCGTGTAATAAGACGCGACTACATATCGAAGACTTATTAAAAACTGCAAAATAAACGTATCCCAGTTGAAAATAAAAGTTATATAAATAATAAAACATCGACCGTTATTGATTATTAAAAACTGAACGGAAGTAACGTAAACAATGTTTTAACACGTGTAATTGCGTTTGAAATATACGAACGACGAATATTCTTGAAATCATTCAATTGAAACATCGATTTAAATTATTCAGTTTATAAACCTTGAACATAAATATGCATGTAAACGTTGAAACCTCAGAGTTCCTTATTGTCACAAAGAACAGTGAATGAGGTAGGGGAAGAAAGGAGTAACACGAGGAAAAGGAAGGAGGCGAGAGAGGGAGAGAAAGAAGGTTCAGTGGCCACACCAACCAGCTGTCCAACAAACAAAATTCTGACAGTTCACGGCTGACTCGGTGCGACTTCGAAAATGTTCGACGATTCCCGATATCATGCAGAGGATTAAATAACAAGCGAAAATTCACTTACCACCACTTTGCATCATCCTGTAGAATTTTGATTCTATGTGTAACTGTGGATGCCGCGTTTTTATACATTCTAGTTTAATAGCGACTTCCTCGCCGGTGGAGATATTGGTACCTAAAGAACGAGAAAAAGGCCAAAAAGGCCCGGTCACGCAGTCGTAAGGGTGAAGAAAGTGAAAAAAAAAAAGAATAAAGGAAACGTGTACGCGCACGGAGGAGTTGGCGCGTTCATGCGCGTCTAAGGGCAAAATATGTAACTGTCGTGCGGGTAGGCGGGTGGATAGCATAATAGCGGTGGGGGGTAGACACGATAAAAGTAAAAGGTGAACGTCGAAACTTGAAAACGTTACCTAGATAAATGTCGCCGAAGGAGCCGCTCCCGATTTTCCGTCCGAGCCGGTACTTATTCCCAACACGTAGCTCCATCGTCCAGCCTCGCGGGGCTCACGAAGAAAAGTAGCACGGGGCAAAAGGCGAGTTTAAGGCAGCCGACTAGAGGAGCGGGCTCACGGTGGGCTCCCGTTGGTGCGCTTTTAAAACGAGACCTGGCTGCCGTGTTACAAACTGGACAGGGCCTCCATCTTTGGTCGCGTCACCGATCGCGAACCTACAGGCATTTCTTCTTTCTCTCCTCAAAGGAATACTGTTTCTCCGTCGCTGCGATGGCGGTCGCGCTGACGATGGCGCTGCTGTCGTCGTTGTCGTTGTCGTCGTGTTGTTGACGGCGCTGCGATTGCTGCTACCGTTGCTGCTAGACAGAAATCACACCGACTACGACTACTAACCAGCAACGGGCTGTTAAGAGACTCGGCCCTCGCGGGTGGCGGCTGGCCGCTCGTCCTTATATTCGGCGAATTTACCGAACCCGTAAATAAGCCACGGCGAACACTACCGGATCTCGCCAAGTATGTCGATCCGGATAGATCAGCGCGTACCCACCAATGGGAGCAGGAACCGCGTAAGGGCATCTGCCCTTTCGCTGCGCGGATCCGCACCGGAGGCCGAATGGCGCACAATTATGGCCGTCTAAGATTCACCAATCGCGATACACTTCACTGCGACACTCTTTGTCGCGAGCGCACCTTTTTCTTTTATTACCAACTCTCTGTCGATGTCGCGCGACGTTCAATCAAATTTATCATGGCACTCTCCCCGTGTATCTTTCTTCCTACGTATATATGTATCACTTTCGCTCACTTTCTATGATTTAATGTTACTCAATAAGTCCTATTCTACTGGTGCACGCTCACTAACGCTCGCTGACTCCCGAACTCCCGACCGTGACTACCACAACGACGAACAACGAACACGACGAAGAAGCACGGAGGCACGGACTACGGACGCAGGCGCGAGGCGATGTTTCGACACGCCTGGAAAACTCGTGCGTCACCTGGCGAACATCGGTTCAATTATGGTCGATAGCACTTCCGGTATGCTCCGCGATTAATCGATATTCCCACGAAGTTTCAATTTCGGTTGAAAAAAACTTCCATGTAATTGTAGTTTCGAATCATTTTCCAGTTCACGTAACAATTTCCAAAAGAATGCGCGTCTTCTCCAATCTTTTGTTCCCCTGTTGCAGTCTCCTATGTCAGCGTACCGTTTCAAATGAATCACATTAGACAATTTCTTCATTAACTGACGGGGAGGAATGTTTATCTTTTAAAGGAGTAGGTAAGATAATGTTTGAGAGCAATATTATTCCACCGTTACAGTGTGTAATATTTTATCAAGGTAAAAAACCAATAATTTTACAATAGCAGAAGCACGTTTGTTTTCATACATTTCGTATCTTACTTAGCGCGCGTTGACTTCACTTTGTTAATAGTTTACAATTGTAGTAAAATTAATGATGCAAGATGCTCCAGTGGCGTAATACTTATATTAAAGNCATGTAATTGTAGTTTCGAATCATTTTCCAGTTCACGTAACAATTTCCAAAAGAATGCGCGTCTTCTCCAATCTTTTGTTCCCCTGTTGCAGTCTCCTATGTCAGCGTACCGTTTCAAATGAATCACATTAGACAATTTCTTCATTAACTGACGGGGAGGAATGTTTATCTTTTAAAGGAGTAGGTAAGATAATGTTTGAGAGCAATATTATTCCACCGTTACAGTGTGTAATATTTTATCAAGGTAAAAAACCAATAATTTTACAATAGCAGAAGCACGTTTGTTTTCATACATTTCGTATCTTACTTAGCGCGCGTTGACTTCACTTTGTTAATAGTTTACAATTGTAGTAAAATTAATGATGCAAGATGCTCCAGTGGCATAATACTTATATTAAAGTTCCCGTGATAGATTTATGAAAAGAATTGATTCGCGTTATTTTTTTTTTTAGAAAAATGTCAGAATTGTAATTTTGTTATATCAATATCAATTACCGATGTGTTCGGAACACCTTGCATAACATTTATTCGTGATAACCGCGTATGAGAAATATGTGTCTCACGAAGCGATCGATTAAAAGAAGTGAAAAGTTGTAAGAAAGTATGAAATTAGGGGAAGATTAAAATCTATCTACAAAGGCCTTGCTGTAATCGTATCAATGAACAACAAGCTGATATATTTTCGTTTAATGCGTGCATAATTCCAAAAAGGATGAGAACTTTATTCAGATTCCCTCGAGTAATACTATTTGAATGCAAAGAATTATATTCCATTCCTGTATCAGTCTATAGTTTTCCATAAGATATTTCGCATTTTTAATAGTTTTCAACTTTTGTAAAAAACTGTTAGTTACAATATTATGAAGGATGAAGTTGAACATGAAATCACTACAGTCGATGTGGCCGTAATTTATTCCGAAACTTCTGAGATCTAAAATCGTGGTAGCTTAACTAAGATCCGTATATTCGAGAAAATAAATGAAGCTACGTAGTAAATTACTACATAACGGATAATAACAGTTCATTTGTGGAATTTTACAACTTAATCGCGTAAGAAGTAATATGTAGCAATTGTCCTCCACCAAAAGAAAAGCTAAACGAGTAGATCTTTATGTATAAAAGTCGAACGTACGTGCGATGCTAAGGACACAATTTCGTTTCTCACTTTCTTGTATCGTATCGGGTCAACGACTTTCGATGCTGCTCAATAAAAGATTTCATTGTACCATAGTCGTTCCCAAACAGAGAAAATAAGGAAACTTAACTATTAACAAACATGGATAAAAAATATATTCTTAACGACTCTCCTCCTCAACGTCATGGCCATTGATAGTCGCGTTTTTTAAGTTTTCCTCGCTTAATCTCTATAACGATTCTTACAACATATGTAACTCTACTTAAGTAGCTATTTGTTTTATTTTATCGGGACGCACCGCATTGACATATTAATATTTTTTTTTGCATCTTCGTCACGGTGCGCCTGTATATTATTTGAAATATTATAACTTAAAAAGTCGCTCTTCTTATTGATTTTATTATTTAGAAACATAACGTAGCACAACGTACTTCGTTGCGTTATTAATTAATATGGCTGCCATGTTGACGATTTGTGATGTATCTCGTTTCCTTCTATACAAACTATCTTTCCCAAATTACTTCCGACTCCACGCTATAAAAAATGGTTCGTTATTAAAATTTCTGTTGCCTCGCCAAATGCTGTGTTGTCGATAAAAATTTATTTAAAGCCGCATTCAATAAAACTGTTAATAAAATAACACATTTCAATTATGTTCTTTTAAAATTTGTTCTATTTGCAAATAAAAGATATTAAAAATTACCTAGGCCTAGTTCCACTAAACCGTGAAAAATTTTGCTCGATACAAAATTCATTTTCATTGAGTGAAATGCAGTGAGAATGTTCGGTTAAAACGTAAAATATAATAATAATAATGTATATGGACGATCTTGGCAGTTGTATATCCAGGATAATAGTTTATCGCTACAATACTCGAAATTCACACTCGCTTATCGTTTATGGCTATCGCTAATGCCACGTACAAATCTAGATTTTTTAAAAAATCTACGATATATAAATTCTACCTATCGCCGCTGTGTACACTGAGTCCATTTAAGTAAAAACATCTAATCGTTTTATTGCTCCGCGTGACAGAGCGTGAAATCAATGAGTTTAGGGCACGGGGCAATTTGGAATATTCCTAAGAACCGACTTCTTCAGGCCTGGCCAATGGAGCTTTCGACTTTTCGGTAGTCACTGTGGTCGTTGTCACCTCCAGGTTCGCCAAATCAGCTGCACTAATCTGTAGACATTCAAGTGTTACACGATCACATTTCAATTTGCTCCAACGAAGGTCTGTAACTACTACCAAAGATTTAGTTAGAGAAAGCTTATACCTACGCAAATAGGTTGTTAGTCAAATAAATAGAATAGAACAAAGTACTGTGGTGTGAGATATATCTCCGTACTCTGAAAATCGGTTAATAAATCACCCAATTTTTCAAGAAACTGAACTGCGTGAGTCATATGTTAATGGATTAATAGCATACAATAGGCTAAGCGTTAATTAACGTAGNCATTTTTAATAGTTTTCAACTTTTGTAAAAAACTGTTAGTTACAATATTATGAAGGATGAAGTTGAACATGAAATCACTACAGTCGATGTGGCCGTAATTTATTCCGAAACTTCTGAGATCTAAAATCGTGGTAGCTTAACTAAGATCCGTATATTCGAGAAAATAAATGAAGCTACGTAGTAAATTACTACATAACGGATAATAACAGTTCATTTGTGGAATTTTACAACTTAATCGCGTAAGAAGTAATATGTAGCAATTGTCCTCCACCAAAAGAAAAGCTAAACGAGTAGATCTTTATGTATAAAAGTCGAACGTACGTGCGATGCTAAGGACACAATTTCGTTTCTCACTTTCTTGTATCGTATCGGGTCAACGACTTTCGATGCTGCTCAATAAAAGATTTCATTGTACCATAGTCGTTCCCAAACAGAGAAAATAAGGAAACTTAACTATTAACAAACATGGATAAAAAATATATTCTTAACGACTCTCCTCCTCAACGTCATGGCCATTGATAGTCGCGTTTTTTAAGTTTTCCTCGCTTAATCTCTATAACGATTCTTACAACATATGTAACTCTACTTAAGTAGCTATTTGTTTTATTTTATCGGGACGCACCGCATTGACATATTAATATTTTTTTTTGCATCTTCGTCACGGTGCGCCTGTATATTATTTGAAATATTATAACTTAAAAAGTCGCTCTTCTTATTGATTTTATTATTTAGAAACATAACGTAGCACAACGTACTTCGTTGCGTTATTAATTAATATGGCTGCCATGTTGACGATTTGTGATGTATCTCGTTTCCTTCTATACAAACTATCTTTCCCAAATTACTTCCGACTCCACGCTATAAAAAATGGTTCGTTATTAAAATTTCTGTTGCCTCGCCAAATGCTGTGTTGTCGATAAAAATTTATTTAAAGCCGCATTCAATAAAACTGTTAATAAAATAACACATTTCAATTATGTTCTTTTAAAATTTGTTCTATTTGCAAATAAAAGATATTAAAAATTACCTAGGCCTAGTTCCACTAAACCGTGAAAAATTTTGCTCGATACAAAATTCATTTTCATTGAGTGAAATGCAGTGAGAATGTTCGGTTAAAACGTAAAATATAATAATAATAATGTATATGGACGATCTTGGCAGTTGTATATCCAGGATAATAGTTTATCGCTACAATACTCGAAATTCACACTCGCTTATCGTTTATGGCTATCGCTAATGCCACGTACAAATCTAGATTTTTTAAAAAATCTACGATATATAAATTCTACCTATCGCCGCTGTGTACACTGAGTCCATTTAAGTAAAAACATCTAATCGTTTTATTGCTCCGCGTGACAGAGCGTGAAATCAATGAGTTTAGGGCACGGGGCAATTTGGAATATTCCTAAGAACCGACTTCTTCAGGCCTGGCCAATGGAGCTTTCGACTTTTCGGTAGTCACTGTGGTCGTTGTCACCTCCAGGTTCGCCAAATCAGCTGCACTAATCTGTAGACATTCAAGTGTTACACGATCACATTTCGATTTGCTCCAACGAAGGTCTGTAACTACTACCAAAGATTTAGTTAGAGAAAGCTTATATCTACGCAAATAGGTTGTTAGTCAAATAAATAGAATAGAACAAAGTACTGTGGTGTGAGATATATCTCCGTACTCTGAAAATCGGTTAATCAATCACCCAATTTTTCAAGAAACTGAACTGCGTGAGTCATATGTTAATGGATTAATAGCATACAATAGGCTAAGCGTTAATTAACGTAGGCTTAATATCGAGGTAAGGTCCGACACCAATTATTTAAATACATTCAGTGCCGTTTGCTGACCTCGACGTTTGGGGGTAGAGTGATGGTAGCGTGTGTCGTTGTGGTCTCAGTACCGCTGCGTATCTCTCTCTCTACTGTAGTGCCTGCGCAATAAATAGCACAAAAAACAAAACAGTAACAAAAAAATACAAATAATAAAATATGAGAGGGAGTAAAAGAACAAAAATTACAAAAGCGGCGAGAGACGAACACAAGATATTAAATGACCAATGGTTTACATAATAAATAAATTATCAAAAATTACGATTCTTTCTTCGAATACTGTGCAATTGGGAGACCTAAAAAATTCATTTAAAAACTTCCACTTAAAAAGAAATCAAGTCAGTGTTGTTCAAAATCATGTAATCTGGTCACACTTCACCATAGTAAATTTAACTCTAATTTTCGATTGATAATGATTTCACTCACTGTTCACTTGTTGTGTTTCATTTGTCTGACTTGTCTCAACTTCGCCATTGGCGGTGGTATTGTTGGTAGTTTGGGAAACAACGGTCGTAGTCTTTACAACGAGGGATTGATTCTGAGTGGAGATCTCGGATGTCCGAGAGGTAACTTCCATTTTAAGTCCTGCAAGACGACTGTGAAGATCTTCGGAAGACGTTGCATTTCTGAAAAGTGAACTGTTACTGCCAATCAAATGGCAAGTACACGAAAACACATAGATTAGCAGAGCAAAATAAATCTGTTATAAAGCAGCCTTGTGAAACTAGACTTTCTCTCGGACATATAAAGTTGGCCAATAAGTAAGAAGCAAGTGAAATTAAAACAGTAAGAAGCTAGACGTATCGTATAACACCCTCACTTACAGTAAGTGATCCTTCACGCTATCGATCGTTATGTCTCCGATAGAACTTAAGTCTTGACGATCGTCTTCTCCGTTCACGTCGTTGGTACTTGCAGCTGGTTGCAACGGCGACTCTTTCGGAGATTCTTCACCGCTGGCTAAAATACACGTATTCAAGAATCGATACTAAAGCGTCGCGAAACACAGTGATTGATGACAATGTTAATCGTAGGTAAATTACAATTTAGCGACTAGCTCGTAAGTCACAGATGATTACAGCGAAGCAATAATTTATTATACATATATACGGGTTATAAGATTGTGCAAGCGGTTACGCGCATTTAGTAATAGTACGTTTAAACATCTTATAATGATTTTTCAGCTTAACAATTATCTAACACGCGTTAAGACGCGAAGGAGACTCGTTGCGATGACCCGGTATACTTACTGGAACCCACCACTCCATTTTCCGTTATCATCCTCTGTACCGTGTTCGGCTCAGTTCCCTGGGTCGTCTCACCTTCCGTTTCGGCCGTCCCCTCGATTACTCCTTGCTCTTGAGTCTCTTCGTTGTTAGCCTCGGGGAATGATCTCGCGTTCGGTGGTAAATTTAGTGCACAGTTCGCTTTCGTTACTTTACTGGTTGACAATGAAATTCGCTGCAGTTCCGAACTCGAATGAAGATACAACGCTTCACCGGCTTTCGTGAAAGTCAATGAGGAAATTCCGCTGAAGAAGAACGAAGCAACGAATAGTTTATATGAAAAGAAATCGATCGACTTGAAAGCGTGTCTACTCACTTGATGTCCTCCCTCTTAATAGCAGCAGCATTCAGCTGCCGTCTTAATTCAGGAATACTAAGCACTAAACAATCTCCGAGATTAGTCAGACACAACAAGCAAGTCTCTTCGTGTGTGCCTGCAGGTTCGATCGGACACGTGAACTTCGCGAAGCCTGTCTTCCTTACGCGGGAGCCCTCGTGCGCAGTAAGCTTGTATTTACAGTATGGTTTCAACGATGGAAGATTGAAAATTTTGAACTGCTCCTCGCTTGCAATTACAACACGATGCGGGGAGGCCATGTCGGGGCCGGGACTCACGCCTTTCTCAGCTTCGAATGGTTCCGGTAACGGGACACTGGACCCATCAAGGATCGTGATTGCGATTACGGGTGCTCTGTGTTTTAATTGAATCTCTTTTCCTAATGTACAATTTACATCTTCTTCCGTTCTTCTAACACCAGCTGGTATCGCCAACGTGAAAACATAAACGGTACCGTTATTGGTGCCCGCCCAAAGCGTAGGCGTTGTATTTTGCACTACAATACAAAACAATGTATTAAATTCACGAATTTAAACATCTGATGAAAGACATCTTAAACACACTTACTGCTTATAATGTAACTTCTAGCAAAATATAGACATCGAACCATTGATCCCAGCGCATCATCCACAGGTCTTGCCTCTACTTGCCTCTCCACAGGTTTCAATTCCACTTGTGAAAGATCACCGCTTGGTGAAGAGGCGATGCTAGGTCTGTCAGAAATAAAAATCAACGTTTAATACATTAATCACGATTGTGCTTTTGGAAGCTTCAAATATACTTACGTTTCTTTCTTCTTCTCGGATGCGACATTCCTCGTTGGACTACTAGCGTTCGCTCGACGTTGCGATCTTCCTTTCCTCAACCTTCTAAAAGATTCCCTCAACGACTTTTTAAATGATTTCCGTCTAGAAATCGGTGTATCACCTGATCCCGAAAGATCTACGGAGCACAAAAAATTAAAAAACACATTCCTTTTAAGAATATCCAATTAACATATCCAATTAATTACAAGTACCGTTTGGATTAAGCGTGCACTTCACGTTGACAGGCTTCGCTCTTGTATAATCGAAAACAGCTAAACCGTGAGCTGTGCCAGCAGCGAGTAAGCCCCACTCACTGTGCATAGCCAGCGCGGTGACCGCAGCTGGTGGATACAATTGAAGAAGACTTTGCGGTTGAAAGCCGACCGCGAAACTTATGCTAGTTGTTCTCGCCGGAAGATGATCGTGACCTTTCCAAACAAATCCGTCACGATCGTTCACAATGTTCATTGTAATAGCTTTGATCTCCTTGTTCACTGGCTCGGAGGATATAGTCGCTGTTATCATGTGACCAGCCGTGCCGGCAACCACCAGCGTCGATGATAACGGGCAAAGTAGAACTTTCTTGACCGCGAGTCGCGGATCATCGGAATACGGATCGAAGGTTCCAACTTTTCTGAACGGTGGCCACTGGTCTTCGTCGTCTTCCGGTGGTTGCTCAAGGACGTCCAGGTGTTCGCCGGTGAACAGGATAGACGAGTTATATTTATAAAGAGGCGTCAGAGCAACGTCGGACGCGTTCCAGAATCTCACTGTTCCGTCCTCGTGACCGGTCAGTAACAACTCCCTGCCTTTAGGTTTGTCGCTAGCCGGCTTTTGACAGAGTATTATTCCACCGTCTATAGGCCATGATTTATCCGAGTACAGATGTTCGGTCTGCGCTTTTCCAGCTGTGACAATGTTCTCCCACAGTTCTTCAGGGACATTCGGCACGTGCTGCGAACAGGTGACCTGTAACAAATAGAAACATTGTAAACACAGGTATAAAAATGGTGTACGTCAAATCAAATGTTAGATAATAAAGTGTGACATTTACCGCGCTTGCATGAAGCGATACCAAGTAAGGTAACGCCATCATCTTCCACTCAGGATTAGTCAAATCGATCGCTACTACTTCTTCTTCGGCTAATACTATAAGCGCTTCCGGATTATCGAGGCTATCTTTACCGTCCTCTTGTTTAGGGAACACGACGAAGAAGTCGATAACTTTCGACGTGAAGTCGAAAACGACATGTTTGCCTTTCGCCATAGCAGTGATCGTATGACGGTCGCCGTAACTCGCGCGCGGCATTCCACCCGAGAATAAAAAGAGTTCGCCATGTCTGTAAAGGATTTTTTAATGTTCCATTATTCCACGAGTCACTTTTCAAACGCGAATGGACAAGTAGAATTGTTTTACTCACTCTGCCGTGGGATAGACAAGAATTTTAGTGACTGCTTTACACGGGAACGGTCCGTAGGGAGTGGTCGACTCTAGCACGTTATCGCTGCCTGGGCTCCAAAATGCATAGGATCCGTCGTTGTGGGAGGAAACGAAACGGGTCTCGGAGAGCCAGTGGACAGATTCCAGCTGTTGCGTGGAGACGAATGTCTGCGCACGCGAAAACAAACCCATCAGCTGCACGTACACGTTCGCCAAAACCACCAAAGACACAAACGACAATCAGAACGAGCAATACCATCTCACAGTACATGCTTAACCCATCGGTGCACATTCGAAAAAATTATGTTACTTAAGGATTACGTATTACAATTTCATGTTCATTTTTACTTAGCATTCCAGTTAATGTTATTCAATGAAGATAATAATTAAAGTTAATTAATCCTTGAACTTGCACCTTTGTATACCAATGGATTAAACTGCCCCACAAATGTAATAAGCATGTGTGTTCGAACTGTGTTCTGTAAGCGTGTCATTACATTCGCCACAGTGTACAGTATTGTGTACATAGATAAGTGCGTGTAAAGAGTAAGGATTAATAATATGAAAGCTCACCTGCTGAGCTCCGGGAGTCGCTTTGTTCCACAGGACCATCAGCCCGCGATTATACCCTATCAGGATATTGTCCGGGTGACCTGGTTGTTCCGCTATAGCCTCGACCGCTCCTGGATTCTTCTTGTAATCATCTGGCACACTGCGACAACAATATCGGTATGTCACGGACACGTGCGTCTAGCTAATTTCAATGCCGACTCCTCCGCGGCGATTAAGGATCAAACGCTTTGTTCCTTGGACGAGACTTAATTAGAAAAGAGATTCACACGGTTTCGTGGAGAGTCATTGTCTCGCGGAGGTCGGTTCAGCGTGTCAAAGGTGTTTCGGATTAGATCTCAAGAATTTACGACACTGTCACCGACAGAGAATCGTTATTCCAAGAATTATTTTATCTCAACGCGTTCAGTGTTCCGTGGATCACACGTGATGCGCGGTATTTGTCTCGCCCACATTCGCACATCGAGAACAATCAGTCCTGAATGAGTTTCATTTAAGACCCATGCGACTTGCTAGGAAACAGAGTTGGTACGAGTTTTCTTTCAAGTACGAAAAGATATGAACTGTTACTCACTTTTGCATCACGACGTCTTGGTAGATGATGTTGTCGGGCATGACGAACGTCTTCAGGTTTAAAAGATAGATGTTGCCGCCCTCCGTTCCCAGGAGCAGGTGCTCGCCGCTCGATTCCAGGCACATCGCCGAGATTTTCTTCAGTTTTCCTTCCAACGAGAGCGACTTTGTCTCGACGACCGAGCTCTCGTTGATCTCCCACAGGTGCAGCGAGTTGTCGTCGCAAAGGGAAACCACGCGGCCCTGTTACGTGCGTTCTTTGTAAATGAGAGAGTTTTTTGTGCCGTCTCGTTCCACGGACGTACAAGCGACATGTTTATTTTAATGAATGAGTGAATGAATGAACGGCGTCGCCGACAACTTTTTTCCCCCCTCTGTTTATTTTTCCATTTCCCTGTTGCCGGACACATGTTAAAAGAAATCTGTAAGGGAGAGATTTCGTAACGTCCTTTGAATCGCGATACAGATAAGCGAAGTTAATAAGTATTGTGTTGTAGTTTCCACAATTTCATCGTTTCTCATGGTACGCTCCCGCGTCCTTTTTCCGCGGTAACGAAGGCGTCCGCAGTAGGCGAAGTGAAAACTCATGCAAAAGGCAAGGTAAAGACGGTACGCCACGCGTTTCGTACTTTCACGCGAATCTACGTTATGCCGAGCGTGTTTTCCGCGAGGCAAAACACGTCCCCTTTCCGCGTGTTATTAACGTGTGCAGTTAAATAATTGGGTCTGCATACGCCCGATCATTATACCCGACAAAGGCAGAACTGCCACTCCAACTGTTCTGCATTCTACGCTCTATCTATTGTCTGGTTCGGCATACTTTCCGTCCTCGCGTTTGCTAAATTATCTCGATAATTCAGTACCGAAACTCGATAAACTGATGTAGTGGAATCGTTTAGATCTCGTTACGTAATACCCAATAGAACAGACTCGGAAATAGCGTGACGTTAAAAAAAATTGTAAAATGCGATATTCGATACAGTCACGGTGAGGTGATTATAATCGCACAGCTGCTATCTTATCGGTTTTAGGATTCGTTTGAAAAATGATCGCGATAAAGAGATTTCATGCCTCGTAACCGGCAACGTAAGCACGGCGATGATTGATCCGATAGGAGGAACGACGCAACCACACCGATTCTCTCTGCTCCTTTAGCAAATTTTATCACCTTCGGGACGACGTTCAAGCAAACTTATTAATCAACAATTTGCTGGCAAGGTAAATGAACGAGGAACGGATTTATCGTTATTCATATAAGCAAACCGGACGATTAAGTAATTCAGTGTTCTGTTATCCCTAATTATACACCACTTTTCTCGATAGCTCTCCTCTTTTTTTCCCGCGCTGGTAATTAATTATTTCTCGAGTTCTGTGCATGTATGCAAGTCGACTTCTATCGCTGTTCAATGTTTGCCGTCTGGCTATTTGCTCGCTCATACGATATCGCTAGATTATTCATTTCTTTTCCCCTTATCCAATTCATTATTAATATTATAAGAGAGTGTTCAAATACATTATATTCGTTTCATAAGTGAATATTAAAAGGCGCCAGAATGACATCACCGGGAATTCCTCGTAAAACTTATCTTAACAATCTTTCTGAGAATAGAATATCATGTTACTTCTATATCTACTCCTATCAAAATAAACATTACTACATTTTTAATCGTACGTCTATCTATATACAGTACTTTTTTTAAATAATTCTCTAGGATGCGTCATTTTTCGTAAAACAGAAGAATAGTCACTGTACTAGTAATTTCGTAACGAAGTCTTCCCGATGCTGCGCAAGTATTTAAAATGAAGGAAACAGGAAAAGATAGAGTACACATTGTCTGTACCTTCTCGACCTTTGTAAGACAGAGCGACAATAGTGGTCGTATATTATTTATACGCACACGCGTGCAAAAGCGTGTCGCACACAGTTATGCAACTCAGCAACGGCGGTGTGTCGCGTCGCGGCGGCCGTAGAAGCCGAACGCGGGTGTCGCGTTTCTCGTGCAACGTGTGTGACTTTTAAAACAACCATAACTTCACACCTCCCTTTTGATTAGAATGTGTACGTAGAAGATATTATGTGCCTACTACCACACGGGCCCCGACTTCCGTACGTTTCATTTCTGGAGCGTATCTGCCTCCTTCTTCCAATGAACGCGAGCCCAATCGAACTGTTTCTGTTGCACGGCGATGTTAGGACGGAAACTTTCAGGAGCATAATTATTTGACAAATACAGAGGCGAGATAAAAATTTGTGGAACTTCTCGTTAGTCATCAACGTCATTTCTCTAAGTATTACGGTCATTAAGGCGTTTCAACTAGGACGATAAGACATCTGACATTCTTTTCTAATTACAAATATGCCTCCTTATTACATGCTCTGATTTAGAACAGTTTACGTAAGTTAAAACGTTATAAATAATGGTAATTTAGGCATTTATAGTCGCCTCACGGTTTTGTAACAATTTTTAAAATTACGAGACCTCGGTAGCAACCCATTTACTACCAAGCTATTTCAGGTACAATAAATTACGAACAATTGAACTTGACGAAATTGATAACTATAAAAAGCGGTGGCACTTACCTCATTGGGTAGAGCGACGATCCTCGTAACAGCATTCTCTCCGCTTTCGATAGTGTGCTGTCCATAGAATTCCACTCCTGGTCTGCCAAATCTGTTATCGCGTGTTAGTCAAGGAAAACAGGGAAAACTGCAGCCTTTGTTTTATACTGTAAGCCAGATCCTATCCAAAGTGCACTCTTGTTTCGCAAACGACCGATTTAACGCGTTGACAGAAACGATTGTGCTCAATTCGCGAAATGCATACATTCTGCACTGTCGACGAATTCTACTCTGATCTTTAACATTGCGCCATATTCTCATTTAAACCTCTCCATGTACTCGACATCATTAATAAAACGTGTTTAATTGAAAATGTTAATTAAATAATCAATTTCCGAGTTTCATAATTTGTAGATTTCAATTAAAGTCTCAAGCTCGTGAAGCGCATCCTTTCTAATATCAATTTCCAATGAGACATGGCAAAGATTTACCGATCGTCTTGCGAAATGATAATGATCATTCACTGATTACGTAGCCGTTCGAACATCTGCCATCGAAATTCCGTTAAAGTACGAGTGCTACGCAAAGAGTACGCATTGGGAGCTAAACCTTTTGTTCGCTTTCAATTAACATTTCTCGCACCATAAAAAACTGTCCCATGATTAATTCATCACGCTCGGAGGATGAAATTATAACAAATACTATTATTATTTTAGTGCTAAATATGAGACGATAAAATGTACGGTTGTCTTAATGGGAATCATACCGCCGAATCGATACTCGACCCCACACGAACTGGGTAATGAGGTAACGAAAACACGTGCACGTCGTACGTCTGAACCTACGTCGACTAATTTTCAAACGATTGTTCGGCAATAAGTTTCTTAATGACTCGCAAAGATGTTTGCATAATTTCGAGTTAATATTGCACACGTACCAGAAACGGTTTATTGCCTCTGCGGTAACATTGGCCCGACCAGTTTTATATTCCGTTTACAACAAGGACGAGACCTCGAACAACATAAGCCAATGCTGATTCGTTACACTTGAAATACGACATATTTGCTCAAATAACTATACTTCGACGTATATGATACTTTTTCCTCGTCTTGGCACTTCAACAGCTTCGCGTTTGATATTTCCTGTTGCACGGAGAGAACTTAATTCAAAATTCGATTTCGTCACGAGGAAACGCTTCTGCACGATAGGAAAAGAATCTATCGCGTCAGACTTTCAATTTTCTCGGAATGCAACTGAGTACTGTCCCACGGTGGGACTTGCCCATGAAAAAACGTAAAAGACGCCGGAATGTTTTTCTCAATGAAAGTCGTGATCGCAGAGGCCGAGGCGTGAATCGGAGAACAGCTTCCCGACCGGATCGCGAAATATCGAGTATCGCGGGTCTAAAATTAGTAGCCGCAACGAGGAGAGAGAGAGAGAGAGAAGGAGAGATCTGAAGAAACCGGCGTCAATCACGTTTAACTCCCGTTTCCCTTCAGCGGTTCTCCCGAAGCGGTTTTCGACGATTTATCGGCAGATACGAGCGTCATCGAGCGCGGGGTTCCTCGGGACCCGATTATAAATACCAAAAGAAAAGAGAGCCGAGGAAAGAGGAAAAAAGAGGAGCGGCGAGAGCAAAAAGGATACACCTTGATGGCGCCGGATGCCGTGCCGATGATCATCAGCCGCAAACTCGGATCCCATGCAAGGGCCGTGGGTTTGTTTGGAAATCCATGCTGAACAGTCTGCGAACAGAAAACAAACGTCATTACATAGATTATATTATATAGATACTTTAATAACTACTATTTAAAAGCTCGAAGAGACAATAAATGTAACAATGAGGAGCTTATACAAGTTGAGTGGTTTAGGACCGTGGCGGTGAAGGCCTGTTGGGTGTTTAATGGGTTTCTGCGTCGTTTAAAGTCGTTTGAGTGGAATGTTGTTTATTATTAGTCGGTGATTTATCGTTCTTTATTCGACATGCTAGATAACGACTGGGTTGTATTACTCGATTCTATTTATACAGTTTACTTTCTTTCTTAATTATCTGGCCACGTAATGAGAAACTCTTGTATCTGCATGTCGAAAGAGATTTAATAGAATACTGGAGCAGATATGATAACGTGAATTTGTTAAATTTTCTGCTCTTCATTGATAATTCTACTACGAAGATATCTTCGGAAATATGTTCTTGAATGTTAAGAATTTGAAAAATGTTTGATGTCTATTAGCAGAAGTATAGTTTATCCTTACACCATGCGGTTGAAAGCATACCCTTACATACGTACATATTTTCTTTAGACATTCTTAAAAGCCCCTTATTTAATGGATTGAGTCACATTGCGATGCCCAATTCATAAATTGCCCTGACCGTTCTTTGCAATAATTGTACACTGCCCCTCGTAATCAAGAGGCTATTTATACCGAGAAAGTTACTAAAAATAGTGCACGCTATCTACATCGTGACAAAACAATTATTAATTCATTCTCAATTTATAATGATTCAATCTTTTCGACGGAACGGGAACAAAAGGGACTATTTAAAACGTGAAGCATGCGATGCTCTGGAAAGTTGAAACGTCGAATGAAAAGGGAAACACGGTCCAGTTGCAATTAAATAGAACATAAGGCAAACTCAATTAAGGGAAACAGCGACGGACGGGTTAACGATCGTGCCCTCCCTTTTCCGCGACTCGTTCTGAATGCAATTAACGGTAATTACGCACGCCCGCCGTTTCCGACTTTCTCCACGTAACGCCTTGCTCCGTGTGTCCGATCATCAATTTTCGGACGAAAGGCAACGAACCGATTGCTCATCGATGACTCAGATCTTGTCAATTCCCGTTAATCGAGGTTTTTACATTGACCAACCGTGTACGCGTAATCGCCTGTCGTTCTGCAAACCGGATCACAAACAATCCCTGTCCCGTGCAATTAAAACGTTTCTTTAATACGCTTTGTAAGTATAACAACGTACATCCTGTCACGGAGGGCGGAGTACTCGAAAATAATCTCTACAAACATCTTTGTCACTCCTCGATAAGGGAATCTTATCGGACGAGATTCAAACAATATTTCTGAAGAACAAATGCGGTAAAATTATGATACGAGTGTTCTTCTATCAGAAACACAGTTTATAATTATGGAATACAGAAAATGAATCCACTGCTTCGCTGAAATGTTGCGAGTTTTCAAGGGCAGGTGGTAGGTTCGGCTGAAAGTTCGAAGAATGCAGAAATATTTTCTACCTGAACCCGAAAGATCTTCAGGTAGGTAAGGTAAGACCAGTAAGATCGAGGGCTGTTCACAATATCGATTTGGTGTGCGTTAGAAAAACGAATGTTCGCCGGTACAATGCGGTGTACGGGTGGAGGGGATGAAAGACCTTGGCCCAGGTAATTTCCATGAGAAAGGGTGTCACCGCTTCCAGGTTTCGGGCGGGTCTTCCGCGAAAATTAAAGTAAGAAGGTGCACTAGCACGGCCCGCCGCACGCATGACAAAGGATTCTCCAGCGAGCACTAATCCTAGTTTTAGCTTAATCTGAATAAGCCCGACGTCGAATGAGGTTCGCAATGACCAGGCATCGATCAAACGCTGCCCTTGCTTATAGCCGTTTACGAGGAAAAGAATTATAACATTAGAAATTCCTCGTTTTATCAAATAATAGCCTCGATAAGTGACCTACTCTTCAAACAGTTTTTATTTATCGGCCTACATATAATTTGAATAAAAGAAACGATTGGAGGGAAGACCTAATTTTACTCGCTACGTTAAAAATTGTTATGATCGATAATCCGAGACGACGTTTCTTTGAGTCGAACGTACATATATTCCTTATTGGTTTTCTTAAATATTCGTAAGCCTGTTTGATATTTGGCAAACACGAGGAGACTCTTTCCAGGGACAATCGGTAATGTTTCATAACGATTTAAAGATAAAAATAATACAGGTATACTTACTATGAATCATCGTGTTACATTAGAACATTCGAAATAATCCGTACGCGCTAGTCTGCGTAGGTAAAACTAGCATAGTCTAACGGTACATTCTTGTGCGTATATTAAAGTGAACGTGAAAAGGGCTAGGCATCTTATCATGTTTTTGTTTGCACAGAAGGCCGATAATATCGTTGTTCCTATCTTTTTTCTTTATTTCAGACAACGTATATGAAATTATTGATAGAGTCGATATAGAAATGAACCGTTGATTGCTCGACGTAATCCCGTAGCTTCGGTCTATCGTACATATCTCGTGTATATTTGTACGTATTAAAGTATATAAAATATTTTGGAAAACGTATAAAAGTACAGACGCTCTCAAAAGATACCAAAGTGGCTTTTATCTGTTGTTTTTTAAATTGACTCCCACGCCTCTTTCCGATCAAACAGCAGTACTCAATGACGTAATCTAATCGAACGTTATTCAGTTTTCGATCGGGCCAGACTGCATCGTAAACCACAGGTTTGCGTAAACGTGACCGTTTCAATTAAGGCAACAGGCACCCTCCGCGCCGTGAGGGCTTTCTACTTTTTTTCCTACTCGTACATCTTACCATGCATAGCGCGCTACTTCTGCCTGTAATTGCTTAACCCACAGATTAACCTACATTTCCTATTTCATTTTCTGACCGAACGAAAGTACATGCCATAGTGTAAGTACGCGTGTACTGAAGTACCCGTTCCTCTCCTCTACTCCGAGTTTATGTGCCTTCCGTTTCGTATTACGGGCAAAACGATCAAAGACATTGGGAATTAAGTTCTTAGAGAAACATGCATATCGGCTTTACCAACTGATCCACGATAAAAAAAAAAGGCTTAATGATATGTAGAAGGAAATTGTATATTTTCGTTGGATCGATTCATCGGGATTGACGAGATGTCATGGAAAAACCGTAAATCGATCGGAGTCAGCGCGACCTGATTTGCATCCCGGACTGTTTTCGCAATCTGTGTCGTCAAACGTTTGGATCCAGCGGGAGGAGAATTAAACCGTGATAAGGTTTCGCGACGGGTGCAGCCGATGGCCGGTGACGATGACAGCCAGCCGAGACAGAACCGCTAAAGAAACGCACCGCATACGACCACAATAATCCTGACTCTCGCACCGTGTCTCGGCCATCCGGCGTCTTCTAGACTTTCGGTATCGATTACGTTCGGGTATCGACCTGTTGATTCCGCGCTGTTCATTCTTAAAACAAGCTGTATCATATTCCCGGACGACGGCAATTTTAGAATCTCAATATCCCGCGGTAAAGCCAGATTTTCGAAGCTGCGGGCAGCCTCGGTGGTGCTGCTCTCAGACCGTTCCTTTCATAATCCTCTTCTAGCAGACAAAGATCACGATCCTCCTTACAATTTTCTAACCTCACGCGAAAACGATGAATTGCTGCTTGCGAGATGCATCTAAATATCTTAATTGATTAATAGATCGCTGGTAAAAAGAATTAGGTTAGTTTGAAAAATTGTTTGGTTTATCAGCAGTTCGTCATACACCGGTCACGCGTAACCGACAATAACCTATAAGAAAAGGCAAATCGCGGCGGGTTTTATCGCGCGTTTAACTCGTGCATACATTCGATAAAATAAAATTAAAGATTTGCTCGATTCCTTCTTATCGGGAGTTAATTCGAGACCAGTTGTTTCTTTCGACTGTACAATTATATCACGAGGTATTTATGGATCTCCTTGGGACACGATATTCAACTATCTTTTACTATCCTTTTTCATTTCGAGACAAGATTTACCTGCAAAATTGTCGAGGAGCCTACGCATAAAAAGAACTCCGGTTTTATAAAATGCACCGCGTGTCAACATCGTGATACCATGAAGCAACAGATTACTATCTAACAGAACAAACTTTCAATCGCAAGTCTGTTGATTTATAAATAATGGATGCGTAAATAAAACGAAGAAAGACGAATGATTGGTCTGTTTTAAGAGTCCGTACGTTTCTGATAAAACTAACCCTCTGATGCCGTTTATCAGAGTCAGTTCTTCACCTCATTTCTTTTTACATTAAAAGATATAAAACTACATGACATTAAAAATACCGAATCGCGGAAGATAAGGCACAGAGAATGAAAGTAAATAGCAATTCGATACGCTCGGCAACGTCTTTTCAAAGCTTTCAAGCTGGCCAAAGAAAAGAAGACGTCCAGGTAGACGGAAAAGAAATTTATATCCCAATAGTATCCACTCTCACTTTCTACCGCAATGAATAAAAAAGATAGCGGCAAATATCTTTTTACGTCGTTTCGTCAAAACTTTCTGCTTTCTATTAGGAATGCCGACGTGATTTTGCGCGGTCCAAATACCTCGTGCACAATAATATTGTTTTCTTTCAAAGCTGCATCTAATCTATTTCAATAATCGCGAGGATGAAAGAGAAAAAAAAATATAATGTCCCGTACGTGTATATATGTATACGAACGAGTGACTTGATGCGTTTCGCCGGGTCAGGTGTGGGCGAATCTTCGATTAAAGTCTAGACTCACCTTTCTAAAGGCGAAAAGATCCTTCTGCAGTTTCTGTCGCTCGGCCGTAGGTTGTTGGCCCTTCCCTCTGATAAACTTCAACATCTCTGTCGAAGCGAGACCGCCTTGCCTGACCGATGTGTCAGCCGCAACGCGTTTTTTAACGACGTCCCGCGAAAATCTCTCGGGTGTATCGCGCTAACCGTTCTCGACGACCGCGTGAACGGGTTGGACGACGGCCCAGCCTGTTGTCTAACTTACGATACGAACGAACACGTAAAACCATTGAAATACCCGTCAGTGGCGTGAAGTCATTCCACGTCTGTCGCTCGCGTCTCTCGTATCTTTCGCCGTCGCGTCGTTTCGGTTATGTTCGACCGTGTTCGACGAGTTTCGTCGGCATTCGGATCGAGTCGGAAGTTCGGAAGGTAGAACAGCTCGGTCGGGCGCGCCCGCACGAACAATGACCTCGATCAGAACTGCCAACCTCGCGATCGAATACCCACTTTCACTTGCGATCGCCGACCGTTACGTTCATGAAAATAATTTATTCACGATTCAACTTGGATTTCTGAATTCGAACAATTCCAAGAAGGTAGGAATCGAAGGTACAAATTCTTTGATTATACAATGTTCATTGATATAGATAATCATCCCAAAAATCTTTAATTGAAATTGGAATTACATAGCGGCGTATTTGAATTCTCATTCTAAACATGTATCGGGAAGTCACGTTTCGAACGATTTCCTGAGTATTTAGACAGCGGAGGTACTTATATCTCACATTGGTAGAATCTTTGTAATCGTATTAGAATAGAACTTATACGTTCTATATTTTATTTCACAATATATTAATCCCCATTTTTAAAATACACATAAGTTAATACATAATAACTTAATAAGTACGTTTACCCTGTTTTTAAAAATGTATCATACAGAAATCATGGTAGTGCCTTCATTTGTCGTAGTATAATTCACATTTTCTATCATCAACGTTGATACTGTCATGACAAAAAATGAAATCTCATTGTAATAGAATAGGACTTTTTAATTGACTGTTACAAATTAATGTGCAGATACGAGGCTACAAAGGCTCTTAAAATCTTATTAATATTTTCCACTGTTGTTATGTCAATATTGTCACGATTATCACTGGGTTTATGCCAAACCTTTGGAAAAGGATATGGTATTAAATGTAAAATAGGAACGTCTGAAATATAAATTTTTTCATAATCAGTTGAAATATACAATTTCTAAATACGAATATACAGAAATCAATATTTACCGCGATATAAAAATGGAATGTGATCGTCCTCGATATGGGCTTCCATTGAATATGGTTGAAAGTATGTTTGTGCAGGTTGCCCATACGAGTAAGACTCAAATTTTCTTAAAGCAGCCAATTTACTCTCCGCAGACATCAGTAAAGAATACCATTTCTCTGTATTACTAAAATAATTATAAAATGTTGGATCCGGGGCACCAATTAAATCTAATAGAATTAACAGATCCTACAAAAGGGAAATAACAATTAGTATTTGATTTGTCTTGACCATGAAGTAATACTTACAAGTTTATCTAATTCAGAAATATTTTCTCCTAAATGATAAGTATTATACTTGTTGTGCCAAGTTCTAGCTAAATGCTTTGCACCATAGATAGAATCTGTAGGTCCCCATTCCATAAAAGCTTCTTCACCATCAAAAAATATAAACATTAGGCTAACATCATTCTGGAACAAGAGAAAGATCGTTATAAAAAGATGAATATAAGTTATTTTTATCAACATAACTTACATCTTTTATTGAATCCAACTGATTCTTCATCACTTTAGCCAAATTGATCATTTGAGCACATGGTACTGCGCTGTNAAAAAAAAGGCTTAATGATATGTAGAAGGAAATTGTATATTTTCGTTGGATCGATTCATCGGGATTGACGAGATGTCATGGAAAAACCGTAAATCGATCGGAGTCAGCGCGACCTGATTTGCATCCCGGACTGTTTTCGCAATCTGTGTCGTCAAACGTTTGGATCCAGCGGGAGGAGAATTAAACCGTGATAAGGTTTCGCGACGGGTGCAGCCGATGGCCGGTGACGATGACAGCCAGCCGAGACAGAACCGCTAAAGAAACGCACCGCATACGACCACAATAATCCTGACTCTCGCACCGTGTCTCGGCCATCCGGCGTCTTCTAGACTTTCGGTATCGATTACGTTCGGGTATCGACCTGTTGATTCCGCGCTGTTCATTCTTAAAACAAGCTGTATCATATTCCCGGACGACGGCAATTTTAGAATCTCAATATCCCGCGGTAAAGCCAGATTTTCGAAGCTGCGGGCAGCCTCGGTGGTGCTGCTCTCAGACCGTTCCTTTCATAATCCTCTTCTAGCAGACAAAGATCACGATCCTCCTTACAATTTTCTAACCTCACGCGAAAACGATGAATTGCTGCTTGCGAGATGCATCTAAATATCTTAATTGATTAATAGATCGCTGGTAAAAAGAATTAGGTTAGTTTGAAAAATTGTTTGGTTTATCAGCAGTTCGTCATACACCGGTCACGCGTAACCGACAATAACCTATAAGAAAAGGCAAATCGCGGCGGGTTTTATCGCGCGTTTAACTCGTGCATACATTCGATAAAATAAAATTAAAGATTTGCTCGATTCCTTCTTATCGGGAGTTAATTCGAGACCAGTTGTTTCTTTCGACTGTACAATTATATCACGAGGTATTTATGGATCTCCTTGGGACACGATATTCAACTATCTTTTACTATCCTTTTTCATTTCGAGACAAGATTTACCTGCAAAATTGTCGAGGAGCCTACGCATAAAAAGAACTCCGGTTTTATAAAATGCACCGCGTGTCAACATCGTGATACCATGAAGCAACAGATTACTATCTAACAGAACAAACTTTCAATCGCAAGTCTGTTGATTTATAAATAATGGATGCGTAAATAAAACGAAGAAAGACGAATGATTGGTCTGTTTTAAGAGTCCGTACGTTTCTGATAAAACTAACCCTCTGATGCCGTTTATCAGAGTCAGTTCTTCACCTCATTTCTTTTTACATTAAAAGATATAAAACTACATGACATTAAAAATACCGAATCGCGGAAGATAAGGCACAGAGAATGAAAGTAAATAGCAATTCGATACGCTCGGCAACGTCTTTTCAAAGCTTTCAAGCTGGCCAAAGAAAAGAAGACGTCCAGGTAGACGGAAAAGAAATTTATATCCCAATAGTATCCACTCTCACTTTCTACCGCAATGAATAAAAAAGATAGCGGCAAATATCTTTTTACGTCGTTTCGTCAAAACTTTCTGCTTTCTATTAGGAATGCCGACGTGATTTTGCGCGGTCCAAATACCTCGTGCACAATAATATTGTTTTCTTTCAAAGCTGCATCTAATCTATTTCAATAATCGCGAGGATGAAAGAGAAAAAAAAATATAATGTCCCGTACGTGTATATATGTATACGAACGAGTGACTCGATGCGTTTCGCCGGGTCAGGTGTGGGCGAATCTTCGATTAAAGTCTAGACTCACCTTTCTAAAGGCGAAAAGATCCTTCTGCAGTTTCTGTCGCTCGGCCGTAGGTTGTTGGCCCTTCCCTCTGATAAACTTCAACATCTCTGTCGAAGCGAGACCGCCTTGCCTGACCGATGTGTCAGCCGCAACGCGTTTTTTAACGACGTCCCGCGAAAATCTCTCGGGTGTATCGCGCTAACCGTTCTCGACGACCGCGTGAACGGGTTGGACGACGGCCCAGCCTGTTGTCTAACTTACGATACGAACGAACACGTAAAACCATTGAAATACCCGTCAGTGGCGTGAAGTCATTCCACGTCTGTCGCTCGCGTCTCTCGTATCTTTCGCCGTCGCGTCGTTTCGGTTATGTTCGACCGTGTTCGACGAGTTTCGTCGGCATTCGGATCGAGTCGGAAGTTCGGAAGGTAGAACAGCTCGGTCGGGCGCGCCCGCACGAACAATGACCTCGATCAGAACTGCCAACCTCGCGATCGAATACCCACTTTCACTTGCGATCGCCGACCGTTACGTTCATGAAAATAATTTATTCACGATTCAACTTGGATTTCTGAATTCGAACAATTCCAAGAAGGTAGGAATCGAAGGTACAAATTCTTTGATTATACAATGTTCATTGATATAGATAATCATCCCAAAAATCTTTAATTGAAATTGGAATTACATAGCGGCGTATTTGAATTCTCATTCTAAACATGTATCGGGAAGTCACGTTTCGAACGATTTCCTGAGTATTTAGACAGCGGAGGTACTTATATCTCACATTGGTAGAATCTTTGTAATCGTATTAGAATAGAACTTATACGTTCTATATTTTATTTCACAATATATTAATCCCCATTTTTAAAATACACATAAGTTAATACATAATAACTTAATAAGTACGTTTACCCTGTTTTCAAAAATGTATCATACAGAAATCATGGTAGTGCCTTCATTTGTCGTAGTATAATTCACATTTTCTATCATCAACGTTGATACTGTCATGACAAAAAATGAAATCTCATTGTAATAGAATAGGACTTTTTAATTGACTGTTACAAATTAATGTGCAGATATGAGGCTACAAAGGCTCTTAAAATCTTATTAATATTTTCCACTGTTGTTATGTCAATATTGTCACGATTATCACTGGGTTTATGCCAAACCTTTGGAAAAGGATATGGTATTAAATGTAAAATAGGAACGTCTGAAATATAAATTTTTTCATAATCAGTTGAAATATACAATTTCTAAATACGAATATACAGAAATCAATATTTACCGCGATATAAAAATGGAATGTGATCGTCCTCGATATGGGCTTCCATTGAATATGGTTGAAAGTATGTTTGTGCAGGTTGCCCATACGAGTAAGACTCAAATTTTCTTAAAGCAGCCAATTTACTCTCCGCAGACATCAGTAAAGAATACCATTTCTCTGTATTACTAAAATAATTATAAAATGTTGGATCCGGGGCACCAATTAAATCTAATAGAATTAACAGATCCTACAAAAGGGAAATAACAATTAGTATTTGATTTGTCTTGACCATGAAGTAATACTTACAAGTTTATCTAATTCAGAAATATTTTCTCCTAAATGATAAGTATTATACTTGTTGTGCCAAGTTCTAGCTAAATGCTTTGCACCATAGATAGAATCTGTAGGTCCCCATTCCATAAAAGCTTCTTCACCATCAAAAAATATAAACATTAGGCTAACATCATTCTGGAACAAGAGAAAGATCGTTATAAAAAGATGAATATAAGTTATTTTTATCAACATAACTTACATCTTTTATTGAATCCAACTGATTCTTCATCACTTTAGCCAAATTGATCATTTGAGCACATGGTACTGCGCTGTCTGTGGCTCCAATGAAGTCCCTTTTTCTAGTATACTTTGAGTCATAATGACATGCTAATGCCAAATACCTCTTGGCATCGGGATTTAATTTTGCAATTATATTTTCAAATTTTAAAGTACCAAAATTGGGAGTTTTATCTTCAAAGCTGTCAGATTCCACTGCCCAGCCAAGATCTGTCATCGACTTCTTAATATACTATAAGGAAAAACAGATTTCCTTATCAGCAAATGTGATTTCTCACTGTTACATAAATATTATTGTAGCTTTTATAGATATCTGGTATTTTCCTTATTACAAACATAATTAATCAATATAAGCGAATTATCATTGCAACTTACGTTCTTTACTTCCGTATGTTCCGGTGTGCCGACGATTCTCACGACGCATATGTTATCTAGAATTTCGTCTATGTGTGTGACATTTGACAGATCTGACAATGTCGCTATTTGACTTTTCGACAGCTTTGCTGGCGTATGATTGTACTGGAATCATGTCATGACTGTAACCGATGTATGTAAAACGCTGATCAACAAGATGCATTGCGAAATGTCGTTTTAGAAGACGATAATGCAGAGAAGAGTGAAAGCATCCGTCAATAAAAAATGAATAAGCAGAATGAGGCAAACGTTACTTTACGTGTTCTATACCTTTGCATTTCTGAACTTCGTCTGCGTTACAATATCTGCGTCGGTTATGAAACAACCGACGAAAATTAAGAAAATCTGTAAAAGAAGACCGACCATTGTCACACACAGTGGCTAACTCGCACGCAAGTGAACGCCGCGAAGCTCTCATTGTGTCTGTTAAATGTACGCCGCCATATTGAAACAAATGTCACGTGATTCATGTATGTTTTAATGCTTATTGGCCAATACAAGATCAAGTAAACATGCATCAGTTACAGGTTTCCGTCGCTATTTTGCGAATAATAATTTAATATTCGTGAGCGATAATGTATTCAACATTTCCTCTTTTTTATTATTCTAAATTGTACGTAAATTGTCACGCGATAACAAATGAAAGTTCAAACTTCGGAGTGCCCAGTCATTGAAAAAACAGTTTAACGTGTATTCGCAAACCGGTTTAACTTTACAGTGTGTGTACGGTTCACCATAAAAAGAAGAACAAGAAGGTTAAGCTGGAATTTGATGGGTAAGAAAATGAATAAGGTTTCACAAGATTAAATATATATTAAACAACATTTAATGATACGTGTTGCACCTTTTATAATACATAAAGAGGAATAAGTTTTCGTCTAATGGTTTCTTTCGGGAAATAATACAGTTGCGAATTTCGGAAAACAGTTACACCTACGACAACGAGTTTTTAATCAATTTGTCGTTTTCTTTTTAAGTATAGTATCGTCAAAAATTGGGAAACGTAATTGTTGGAGTAAGTCTGGTTCGATTTATTTGCTCGAACAAGCACGTATAAAGTAATTGAAATATTTGAATACCTTACGTAAAGATATCGCAATAAGAAATCTTACAAGTCGACGTTATAAAAAAAGAGAAGATCTATATACGTTAGAAAGTCTAGTGAGTCGATGACGCGAGTCGCTATTATGAAACGAGATACTTGTGAATGATACGGGATGCACCCATTTTACGCTTTCTGTTCTCATTTAACATCGATCCGATGTTTTTCGTGCACCATATTGCCGAATCTTCCTTTTACAGCCACGATCGTAATTTCTACTCGATTAGAGCATAAATAAACAAAGATTTCACCGTGATATTTATTTGACATACTTTTCTTTTGATTCGCTAACTCTTACTAAATAAATTACTGATTTTCCTCAGTCAAATATCCTTGCTGCAATCGATAAATTTGTTGTCTGATCACGCATATATCAATTTGCAGCAAGAATAAATTAAATGCTCAATCGTTCAAAAATTATACATCATGATATCGTAAGCTAAATGTTGAATGACACATTCGTTCTTCATTTTTCTAAGAAGATCACGTTTCCAATCGAACGAAATACAACATATTTCTCCCATGCTCGATACGCATTATTATTAGGTACTATTATTATTGTCCTAGCACGGTCAGCACGTACAGAGTAATACAAATATTAGTTTCGAAACAGAACAAAATATATGTATGTATCATCTTAGTTTGAAGTAAGATGTTTTTGAGCAATTGTCTCTTTCACGAGTGGACCCCGTTCGAGCGATCACTATCCAAACGGCCACCTGCCGAAATAGAAAACTTGGGTCGAAAATCGTGGGACCCGCGATTATGCACCAGAGCGTCACTAACGTAGCATAAAAAAAAACAGACATAAATGTTAAATTATAGCCTAGGACGAGACCCAAGATCGTTCTTGTTCCCTACATTTTCTCTCCTTTCGGCTCGGCTTAGGATTTACGATCAGTCTCTCGGAGTCTCCCTTTTTTTATCTCGTTCGTTTCGATTTTTATCGTTCCCTTTGGGAAACGTCGCTTGTCAGATTACATTATGTTGTAGATTGCGAGCACGTTTCGCGCTCAAGACACTTTCCCTTGTCGATACTGATGACACGAGAATCCTTCAGTAATTATACGGTCCGTACTGCGATCCGTGATAATATGGTCCCGGGTACGCCGCTGGTGCTGGATAACTGGCGTAGGCATACTGTTGCTTTTGTGGATATACTGTAAACGAGAGAAGGAGCAAGTTAATTTCGATGCCCCGCGAACGACGGCTGGCGAAAAGGTAAAAATAGAATTCTCATTCTTGAGGGAAAAGGACGTCCATTCCCCTATTATTCGTCTTCGCGTGGGCGGACGCAAATTGAATTCTATTTTAGCGCGGCTCTCGCACGGTTCAGAACACTCGGACGCAAAAAATGTTTACGCGGCGAGCAGACGTTGCGTCGTAGGATCGAGCGTAAAATTAGGCAAGTGTGTCGCTTTCCAAGGGGCTACTTAAAACGCACCTGCGGATACCTCTATTATAGGCTCTACGTGTTCTTCCGGTTTCCAGCATTTTTATCGGACAGATTACCAGGCTAATGGTAATATCCTAGCCATTAACGAGATGGCTCCTCGATATGTTTTACTTTATGAATGGCACTTATGCACGTACGCCGGCGATGTTGACTTTTTTATAGCGAGAAGAACACTTCGGATCGTTCCAAAAGTAAAATACGAAGTAATCGTTTTAAATCGATGATCGGTAGAGACGGTTTTATCTAGGGAGCTTTCCCCAGGATCAGAGCGTGACAAAATTGCTTTAATCCACGGTGGAAACAGAGCGTAAATCGAACGAGTAAAAGTTTCACGAAGACGAATATCGAGCATTCTTTTTCCCACGAGATCTCTGACAATTGATTTTATCTGCTAAGGAGGTCGTCTCTCTTTTAACGAACGGGTATAACTAATCGCAATTAAATGCTTTATGTACAAAGTTATTGTTCTCGTACGATCATTCGTTTCGTTACAATGTTAAATAAGCGAGTATCAATTTGCTCTGTGAGGATTCTGTATGTATGTATAATTAGTTTGTTTGTTAAATCTCTACATCGTCATGAACTGCTAATTTCTACTTCGTGTAACATTTGGCTTCATCCCTTTTGTATTTGTAATTCGATTTTCGAGCCAGTATCGTTCGAACAAATTCGAGTTAGTAAAAGAACGTCATTTTCGGGGTCAACCCATGTAGGTAATCGTGAATCAAAGTTAGTAGAACATGATGCACGCGCAGACTCCTTTCTTACGATATATCTCACTTTGAACACCTGTCGTAGTGGATGATCGGGAAAAAAAAGCGTGACGCGAAAAGAAATTTGCAAGTCAACGCGGCCGAACTCGAGTTATCGCGCGTTCTGCTTTACTCGGACTCGTCCCGATCCAATTTATAGAATCATTCCATGCTCGAACATTTAACTTCCTCTATTAAGAGAAAAAAAAGGAAATTCGTGGCGCGAAACGGACGGGAGTCCCGCGAGAGGAGTTCCTTGACCTGAAAGGAGTCCGGCGCGAGCCCGTGTCGAGTTCACGGCAAAAGCAAAAGGTGTTAAATATGTACCAGGCATGAGGTACTGCATGTTCATCGCCTCCTCGCGCATTCTCTCGCCCCTCAAGCAAATCGCCGCGGCGCTAAACAAGATCGCGCTGACCAACGACCAACCGACGCCGACCCAAGCGACCACGTACGACCAGTCGTACGAGATTAGTGAGTTGTCCTTCAGGACCTAGAAACGCGTTCCGGAGAAAAAAAAAAGACGGGGGAAGTTAGTACGGCCTGTTCAGCGTTTGCTTGTCACCTGGCATGATGTATTGAACGTTCTGAGCCTGCTCGCGGGCGTGCTCCCGCCGCAGGCAGGACGCCGCGATCAGGAACAGCGTCATCGTGCCTAAACACGTCGCCACCCCCAGCCAGGCGAGGTAAAACGACCATCCGTACCACTGCACCGTGTTGTCCCTTAAAACCTGCGGGCAAACGTTCAAACATTTACGTTTCTCCTCCCGAGCCATTGCTCCTGGCACCATCCCTGGTCCTGCAAACCGTCTGTCTCCGACTCGTCTCTTGAGCATGGCTAATGTTTGTTAAAAAGAATTTATTTTACTTAGCAAGATAAACCAAAGCACGTTGCACGTGAAATCGTATGTAGTTTTTTACGTTGCCCAATGAAATGAGATTACGTATTACGTAGACATTGATTTATCTTACTTAGATATTGCAACTATATCGTCGAAATCTCGACTGAGAGAAATAAATTTTCAGTTTGATATGGAGAACAAGTTACTTTCTAATTGTGCGTTACACAACTCCGTTGCGTTACGCGTGTTCATCGTATCTTGATGCACGCATTGATGGACACGATACCGATACCGGAAATCCACGATGACGCGATTCATTTTCATAAACGATTACGCGAAAATTGACAACTGGTTTTTTCCGGTGCCGGTGTCGCGTCGCTTGTAAATTAGTGAAGGCCGTCACTTACGTTGCTCCATTGTTGGTAGTACTCCTCGCCGACAATCTTCTCTTTCTCGTAGTATTCCACTCCGTGCCAGAGACCCATCGCGCTAGCGCTTAACAGACCTGCATCGTTAAACAATTTCTATTTGTAAATATAATATTATGTAACAAATTACGCGAATTTCCGTGTCATAATTCTACTATGTAACGTAGAGGGATACGAGCATTGTAGCATGCATTGAATTTACGAATGCACTAACATGCTAGCAGCATCAGAATGGCTGTGGCTGTGATATTTCCCGGTGACCTCTTCCAGCAGCCTACCACTCCCGTCCAAAACGCCGTAAAGATCGCAACGAATCCCACTATAAACAGAGCTATAACAGATCTGCCCATGTCTGAAAAGCAAAAAAAAATACAATGTATATTTCAACGCAGTCGAATTTGAATTGCAGGAATAACTTCGTTCGTGCTACGTACGGAGTCGAGTCATCGCGTCGTCGGAGAAGGCCCTCGTCAGGTTCTCTTCATCGGGGATGAAGTAGTTGATGTTCATGCAGTGGGTCTCCACAGGACTCAGGTACGTTTGAACTGCGATTAATTACGAAAGAGAGATCGCGTTAATCGGACGTTTAAGCGAGCACGAGTGGTATACGAAGTTCTTGGGAAAATTGCGAAAACAGGCGCAGACAGCCTGTTTAAGGAAGTTTCACGGCTATTAATTGGACAATCATAAAAATTTGCCTCGGAGACGTTGTAATTGCGCACGTGTCTAATCGCGTAGTTGCAAAATGAACCGGTTCGAAATTCTCTTAGGTTTCAGCTTGAATATGTAACTAAGCCACCTTTCAAGCATTGAATTTTTGTCAGTCTCGGGTGAAATTAGATTACATACTATTTTAACAAATATTTTAAGCGTAGAAAGTTATACGAGAGTCGGTAGCGAACGGGTATTGCTATATCAATGAAAGAAATTAATTCCAATGACTGGAATAGCCGGGCGATTCAATAAGGGACTTGAATAGGTGGAAATCGATGGAATTCCTAAGCTAAAAGGTGTCAGCTTTTTTTCGATACAGCCCTGGCATATCGTACACAGCGTGTATCGAAAAGCACGTGACCCAGAATGCAATGCGCTATCACCGGTTGCAAGGTATTCCCAGCGTGCGTGTACACACACGCTTCGGCCGGCTGGTGTTCGTACACCTCTAGCTTGTCTTTCATGGGCAACGGTACTCTTTGACCATTCCGAATCTACAAAATACTATCTACTTTCGAAAGGCGTTTCACGCAGTGAAAAGAAAGAGTCGCGATGCTTTCACGGTTTCCTGTGTTTCCAGGAACGACAAAGAAAAGTGCAATCACACTAATTGCGAGCATGCGACCTTCTCCTTTCCTCATGATCATTTCTATTACTCAATTTTTAGCCTAATTGCATCGGGCGTTAAGAAATATTTAGAGAATCGATTAGGAAATCTAATCGGAAATTTTTCTCACGCAAGAGTATGAGATATGAGCAACAGCTGCGCGCTCGTCGATTAAATCGGTATAGGAGGGATTGCAGGGGATGAGAACGTGCGCGACGCTTGAAATTCAACCGGTGACGGTCGTTTCGTCGACCTTCTTCGAATCTAGTTTCGCCTAAACGAGGCGCCATGCCAAGACCGTTGACTCGTGGCTAACTGTACACACGTTGATACAGTGTCTATACGACTATTTAGGAAGAGGAGCGTCGCGTCTCCTCCCGCCACATTTTCTACGGGCGATCGACCAGAAATTATTTGAGTAAAACAAAAATCGAGATCGAAACCGGTCGGTTGACTGGTTTCTTCGATTTTTCACGCGTGCTGCGGCACGCATACATCTGACCTCCATTTTGTAGGCCGATCTCTGACCGAAGCTCCGGAATATGCATTTTCTCACAGCATCGATGATAAATCTGTGTGCCGTATTCCGCTAACTCATTCTTTATAAAACTGTGTAAAATGTAGGTTTCTGATTTTAGTGGTAGGGATTGGGATTTGTTCGGTATAGCAGAGTCAGAGATTGAGGATATAGCAAGGACAAGATTCAAGTGTGGCATAGCTATGGAACAGAGTTCGAGGAGGAAACGGAGTTCGTAGATAAGAGCGTAGGAGAAATCGCGGGCTTGTGAAACTTTTGCACGTTTGACTAACGAGTGTTCTCGTCGAATTCGGTTTCTTCTTCATTGAGACCCGCGTACGATCACGTACGCTAAGTGAACCAAACACGAACGCCGGAAACGGTACGCCGGAAGCGAACGGAACGTCGGAACCGATAAGGAACGGACGGTCGAAGAACGGTATAAGACGGTAAACGTGACGTATCGATCGTTTCGATTGTTTCTCACTCAAACCGCGGGAACAGCGTCCACCGTTGTTCTCGTTACACGGGAATTTCTCAGTACTTTCTATCGCCTAGCGTTTCGATTCCGCGATACAATTAGACTGCGGACTTTGCGTTTATCAAACAATCGAATATACTGTGTGGAATGTATAAAACAATTCAAAATATGTTAAAAGCTGAATGCAAACATATTTTTAATCATGAAGACATAAATATTTTGTTTTGCATAAAAATCCGCGGTCTGGCTAGAACTTGATAGCCTGAAACGATTTAACTGATAAAATCTGTGAATGGCTGATTTACTGAATGTGCTTTGANGCAAACATATTTTTAATCATGAAGACATAAATATTTTGTTTTGCATAAAAATCCGCGGTCTAACTAGAACTTGATAGCCTGAAACGATTTAACTGATAAAATCTGTGAATGGCTGATTTACTGAATGTGCTTTGGTTCCATTGCGAGGACGGACGAGGTCTTCCTTCGGAGGATACAGGACGAAACTCGATATTTCCGGACAAACTGGAATCGCCTCACAAAACGCGATGTAGTTTAGAACACGGCTGCGTCGTGAGAAAATGCGAACCTTTCCGAATAATGAACTCGTAGAATATTCAGCTCTCAACCGATCAGCGTAACGAGTGAACGTACAAAGTATATTGATAGGCGAAACGAACACGCAGCAACCAATTATTATACGCGCTTCGTTTCTTCTTCAAGGGACCACTCTCTCGAAATCGAAATTGCGTGTTCGTATTTTAATTAAGATTCCAGAATTCAAGAGCATATGTTCGCGATTTGTTTACAAATTATGCATTAGATTTGAATATCTATGCTGAAAATAATTTAGTATCTGAACCTCTTTTAGATTTTTATCAGGCACAAGCCGTTTGGCGTTATTTGTGATAAGAATGTGACTAGGCGATATGAATAAGCAATGCCAGGTGTCTGTCGATTCGATCATAACACGTGACTAGCATTATTTATCATTTGGTACCAAGATCCTAAATGCTTGCTGACATTTTCTGTTTCGTCTTTACCTTTCTTGAACCCTTACTTAACTTCACGNGCAGACAGCCTGTTTAAGGAAGTTTCACGGCTATTAATTGGACAATCATAGAAATTTGCCTCGGAGACGTTGTAATTGCGCACGTGTCTAATCGCGTGGTTGCAAAATGAACCGGTTCGAAATTCTCTTAGGTTCCAGCTTGAATATGTAACTAAGCCACCTTTCAAGCATTGAATTTTTGTCAGTCTCGGGTGAAATTAGATTACATACTATTTTAACAAATATTTTAAGCGTAGAAAGTTATACGAGAGTCGGTAGCGAACGGGTATTGCTATATCAATGAAAGAAATTAATTCCAATGACTGGAATAGCCGGGCGATTCAATAAGGGACTTGAATAGGTGGAAATCGATGGAATTCCTAAGCTAAAAGGTGTCAGCTTTTTTTCGATACAGCCCTGGCATATCGTACACAGCGTGTATCGAAAAGCACGTGACCCAGAATGCAATGCGCTATCACCGGTTGCAAGGTATTCCCAGCGTGCGTGTACACACACGCTTCGGCCGGCTGGTGTTCGTACACCTCTAGCTTGTCTTTCATGGGCAACGGTACTCTTTGACCATTCCGAATCTACAAAATACTATCTACTTTCGAAAGGCGTTTCACGCAGTGAAAAGAAAGAGTCGCGATGCTTTCACGGTTTCCTGTGTTTCCAGGAACGACAAAGAAAAGTGCAATCACACTAATTGCGAGCATGCGACCTTCTCCTTTCCTCATGATCATTTCTATTACTCAATTTTTAGCCTAATTGCATCGGGCGTTAAGAAATATTTAGAGAATCGATTAGGAAATCTAATCGGAAATTTTTCTCACGCAAGAGTATGAGATATGAGCAACAGCTGCGCGCTCGTCGATTAAATCGGTATAGAAGGGACTGCAGGGGATGAGAACGTGCGCGACGCTTGAAATTCAACCGGTGACGGTCGTTTCGTCGACCTTCTTCGAATCTAGTTTCGCCTAAACGAGGCGCCATGCCAAGACCGTTGACTCGTGGCTAACTGTACACACGTTGATACAGTGTCTATACGACTATTTAGGAAGAGGAGCGTCGCGTCTCCTCCCGCCACATTTTCTACGGGCGATCGACCAGAAATTATTTGAGTAAAACAAAAATCGAGATCGAAACCGGTCGGTTGACTGGTTTCTTCGATTTTTCACGCGTGCTGCGGCACGCATACATCTGACCTCCATTTTGTAGGCCGATCTCTGACCGAAGCTCCGGAATATGCATTTTCTCACAGCATCGATGATAAATCTGTGTGCCGTATTCCGCTAACTCATTCTTTATAAAACTGTGTAAAATGTAGGTTTCTGATTTTAGTGGTAGGGATTGGGATTTGTTCGGTATAGCAGAGTCAGAGATTGAGGATATAGCAAGGACAAGATTCAAGTGTGGCATAGCTATGGAACAGAGTTCGAGGAGGAAACGGAGTTCGTAGATAAGAGCGTAGGAGAAATCGCGGGCTTGTGAAACTTTTGCACGTTTGACTAACGAGTGTTCTCGTCGAATTCGGTTTCTTCTTCATTGAGACCCGCGTACGATCACGTACGCTAAGTGAACCAAACACGAACGCCGGAAACGGTACGCCGGAAGCGAACGGAACGTCGGAACCGATAAGGAACGGACGGTCGAAGAACGGTATAAGACGGTAAACGTGACGTATCGATCGTTTCGATTGTTTCTCACTCAAACCGCGGGAACAGCGTCCACCGTTGTTCTCGTTACACGGGAATTTCTCAGTACTTTCTATCGCCTAGCGTTTCGATTCCGCGATACAATTAGACTGCGGACTTTGCGTTTATCAAACAATCGAATATACTGTGTGGAATGTATAAAACAATTCAAAATATGTTAAAAGCTGAATGCAAACATATTTTTAATCATGAAGACATAAATATTTTGTTTTGCATAAAAATCCGCGGTCTAACTAGAACTTGATAGCCTGAAACGATTTAACTGATAAAATCTGTGAATGGCTGATTTACTGAATGTGCTTTGGTTCCATTGCGAGGACGGACGAGGTCTTCCTTCGGAGGATACAGGACGAAACTCGATATTTCCGGACAAACTGGAATCGCCTCACAAAACGCGATGTAGTTTAGAACACGGCTGCGTCGTGAGAAAATGCGAACCTTTCCGAATAATGAACTCGTAGAATATTCAGCTCTCAACCGATCAGCGTAACGAGTGAACGTACAAAGTATATTGATAGGCGAAACGAACACGCAGCAACCAATTATTATACGCGCTTCGTTTCTTCTTCAAGGGACCACTCTCTCGAAATCGAAATTGCGTGTTCGTATTTTAATTAAGATTCCAGAATTCAAGAGCATATGTTCGCGATTTGTTTACAAATTATGCATTAGATTTGAATATCTATGCTGAAAATAATTTAGTATCTGAACCTCTTTTAGATTTTTATCAGGCACAAGCCGTTTGGCGTTATTTGTGATAAGAATGTGACTAGGCGATATGAATAAGCAATGCCAGGTGTCTGTCGATTCGATCATAACACGTGACTAGCATTATTTATCATTTGGTACCAAGATCCTAAATGCTTGCTGACATTTTCTGTTTCGTCTTTACCTTTCTTGAACCCTTACTTAACTTCACGTGTGAAGAAGTACCATAAGTCTAATTGTACATCGCGAAGACTAAGAAACTGCAGTTGCACTTGGCTCCCTTTCACGAACCAGACTTCTTTTCTGATGCAAACGGACTTTCCACTCGTCTACCTCGCGCGAACGTCTCTTACACAAAAATTCTATACTGGATGCAAAGCATATTTTATTTGTTTATCCAAAACAACGTAACGTTCACTGACCTGACTGAAAAGCCTTGAGAGAATGAATAAAATAATTATATCATGGGCTTGAATTAATCCTACCGGCTTCGTTGAATAAAAAGTTCACATAACATGTTTCAATGAGATGAAAGAAGAATTGTTTCATATGAATATTCTGATTGATTCATCCTGTAGGTAAATTTTTCCACGCATCATTACCGTAGAAAGTTGAACGGAAAAGGCGTTGCAAATTCACGGTTAATATCACGTGAAATCAAGCCGTGTGTTGCGATAGATTTCGTTCACGTTACTATGAAAATTACACGTGGGATGGTTATATAGGAGTTAATGTAAACATTCTGTTAATAATTTGAATACACGTTGCCAACCACGCGAAGATAAGTAAGCTAGCAAGACTGTTCGCGTGTCAAGATTTTGAATGAAGATCTCCGGGCACAGTTACAGTAATGAGATGGGAAGATATGATACGATCAAGTGAAAAGCCCGATAACCGCAGTGGAAATGCGATTACTGCTGCAACGGTCCAGTTATTCTTCTAATATCGTCGACGATCACGAAGTGAGAGCTGTAAAAAAAAAAGTATTCGGACGCGGACGGTGTCGTTGCGAATTAAGTAATTCAGAATTGACACGGTCCGATGATCGAATCGACTTCGAACATCTCGATTCACCTGGATTGTACTTGCAAAAAAACGCTATTATCTATAATCCTTGGTGTAGGAACTGCTTTCAGTTACAAGAGGATGATGTTGCCATTATTTTATTTTTATTCATTGGCACGAAAGAAACTAAGGAAATCTCTTATGGGAAGAAATAGAAGAAATTATAAGAAGCAACAATTTCACTCCAATTACTTGTTTCATCTCAATGCTTGTTCACGCGAGTGAACACTGACCGGACCTCTGTACTATCACGTACAATTTCACGAAAGTCGCTTCCTTTCCCTGCGAGCAGATTATAAACTTTTAACCTATTACGTGGGTTCGGATTGACCCGCAACATTACTATCGTAACGTAGAAAGTCTCCTAAAAGGCCGGCGTCTCTAGCAGGAACCAACAGCTTCAGAGAAATCCACTTTCCAAATCTCTTCCAAAAATATCGTGAACAAATCTCGCCGAGTTCAACAGAAATTGTCGAAAGACAAATGGAATACTTTCACCCGGGAGTAAGAGGCACAATGTATTTATTCAAATTAGCTGATTTATTATTTAAGTACGAATAGAGCTTACCAGTCGGAGGCCTTTCTTTGGGATAGCATATCCTGAAGAGACCCTGCGTCCTCGTGTAGTAATAGTACTTCGTGTTCATTTGCTCCACCAAGTGGCTCTGCTCGGCATGCTTGGCTGCGTATTGCTGAAACAAAACAATTTGTTCCTATGATTCATCTACTCACACGCGAATCACTTTAATTCATTTGCATCGTGGCTCACGTTCTTTGCCCTGACCATTGTCATAATGAACTTGATGCTGGGAGTAAATTTCCCAATTTCGATTCACGTGACAATTTCTATTATTTTATCTTAAAATACTACACCCCCTCCCCCAGTACAAAATTTTATGACACGGGATAAGAATGCTTGACAAATAAAAACAGGTGAACGATTGTTTTCATCGTTTCATTGCTTGAAGCTTTGCATGCCTTCATTTACATGTTATTTTACTACGCATTGTATATTACGCTTGATGATGCAAATGGACTGATGCCATTGAGTTTGAATACAATCAAACGTTAATCGATAAACGTGATTGAACGATCGAATGGAAATCGAGACGTTGGCTCACGAATGCGGATTAAGCGCAATATTATGGGGATTAGAAAATAGGAAAGCGAGACCAGCGATTCCTTTGTAAATTCAGTAAACGAGCTGGTCAAACGATTGGAAAAAGTCCGGACGAATAAATTAGTGGAAATTATTCATGAAACGTTCGTGAAACCACCGTTTCCCAGCTTTAATGGAATCTATCGCTTGTAATTGACCTATTCGTCGATCGCAGCCTGAATAAGTCAATAATTCATGTAGAACAGTAGAAAACGAATTACAATTTCAATTCTTTTAATCGGTCGTCGAATGTCTTAAACAGGAAGCTCAATATTCATTGTTTAGGAAATTGAATATTCGTTTCGTTCAGGGAACTGACGGTCGTATACGTGTCTGGTTGCGTTGCGAGAGAATCGCACGATGCAGAGTGAATTTTCGTCGGAAGTTACGTAGGCGAACCGAGGCTGAACCAAGTATCAGCCGAAGGAAATTGCGGAAGGAAAGGAAATCGTGTTGGAAAAATGTTCGAGCGATCGCGCGGGTTTATCTATCCGGCCGGTCACTTCCTGAAGAAACGAACCTGCGCGATCCTAGAAGGAGGCTTAGAGAGCGCGCGTTTACTCAACCGTGTCGGCTCGAGTTCCGGACTTTCTTGCGATCGAGGAGGATGTGCCACGCATACCGCCCTCGAAATTAAATGTAATTTTAGATCTTATGACAGCCCCGGACGGACGGCAGAACCGTTCTTCTGCAACGCCGGCTAAGTATAAAAATCCTTTTACAGAGCCATTCCCCGACATGGAAACGAGTTTCTAGTTTTCCTTTCTTACATCCAAGCCGTTTCCCTTTACCTTCGCTCCTCTCGCATGTAATATCAGAACAAAAAACGATGCTTCTGCTTCCGATCGATATCGAAGGCTTAGAATTCTTGGATAAAAGTAAAGAAGACTTGTATAGAAATATTTGCCCCAGAGACCTCACAATGAAATGTGTTATTAGTTGAATTAAGCAGGGCAGCAGCGTTACTTTAATTTACCGTTAATTACTATGTACCCATACCGGTTCGAGCGTACTACATTCCTAAGGACCTCGTTTTGGTAATCCATATTACAACAGGTGACTTCGCGTGATATAAAAAACAAATCTTTAAAGGTCGCGTATCGAATTATACGCAAGCGTCGCGTCGTGACGTTTGCAATCAGAAATGTTCCTTGCGTCATTCTTGTCTCTCCTTTATAAGGATACGAGGCCACGTCACACACAACCAATTTCCAGGATATTTTCAACACGACCAATTTCATAGAAAGTTATGATACAGCATCTCGTAGAAAGTGTAATAAGCCTTGGGAGGTCGCGCGGGAAATCTTCGGATATGAATCGCACGCGAAACCAGAAAACGGTTCCATGCGAACTTACGTATACATACTGTATTATGTGCAATGATAGCTTAACACGCTTGATTCTCATGCGTGTCTCCACTGATCCTGATTTTCCAGCAAACAACTGACAAAGCGTTTTCACTGTTTCACGACCATCAAGATCTTCTTAATTATATGTACTAATGTGTGCAAGACTTTCGATTGTGATTCATTGCTTTGTTTACGCATCATTGTATTCCGTCAACTACTAGCTTGTCACTTGATTTGTATATTTATTTATTGTGTTCATTGTACGTACAAGGGTCTTCGTTAATTAATATGTGCAGGACTTTCGATTGCCAGGACATTCATTATATATCAGCTTAGATATGGGCAGAGAGGTACCGTCACCTGTCCTCTGACTCGCCCGCGTGTTTTATATTCTGCTGGAACAATTAGCGTCACCAGCCTAACGGGCTTCGTTTCGCTGAGGGACAAGTCGGTCTTTCCCACCTTGCTAGCTGAAATCAAGGGCGTCGTATCTTTGTACCGCTAATTCTCCCATAAGTTATCAAGGAACGTGCTAGTGAAGCTTAACTGTAAACGTGGGCAGACACTTATTTCACGCCATTTCCTAGGATATAAATTCGATCATTATTTAAGACCTAAAAATAGTGTTGACACTGGATTAAAAATAGTGACTCTATTCACGTTTCATTGGCGTCTATCGAGAATATTTTTAAAGAAGCTTCAGCAGGCAACTTGAGAAATTCCGCATCCCACGTTGCCTCTATCACAATGATCTAGCTGTGAATACTCGCGGGTTGCGAGATCTTCTTAACCTTGAAGGACGCCTATGCCTCCCGCACTGTTCTTCCTCTGGAATGTGTCGACGAGTAATGTCGCAGACGTTACATAAATTTCGTCGTAATTTTTATTGATTTCATAGATCGATTTTCATAGATCGATTTCTTCGTTACATTCTATTTTATGCACATGTAGATCGGAGTAGAGAAAATGGAATTTTAATGTAGTTAAATAGCACGGCTCTTAATTGATGAATCATACGCCTTCCTTTCTTTTTCTACCCACTTTTATGCTCATTTCTAAACAGATTGCGTTGGCTGTATGTAAACCGCGTTCACTTTCTGAAATTGTCGATTTATAAAGCATGTTATTGCGGCAACATTTATCTTAAGTTCACGAGGTACCAATAACTTTGGGATCGAATGAATTCTCAAGAAAGTTACAAAATAGCAAATTGGACACTCGTTCTTCTTTGACAAAAATTGGTAGAGTTTCAGAGGTACTTTAGATATCTTGACGTTCGATTCGATTTTCTTGAGAATTGAAAATTCTGTTAACGCTAAAGGTGCGAGTTTCGATGGGCAATTAGTCAACAGGTGAAGGTGAGTAGGTTCAACCTGCGCAGGCGGCGGAAATAATGACCGCGAGCAAGGTAGATCGTGAGTACATGTAAATGAACGGCACCGCATAACGGGCGTACGGTCCTTAATCGCTTGTCACGTGCATTAAGGAACGAAAGAAGAAAAAGAAGAAAGAGCCGAATGCCGGGGGAAGGACCATCGAGGTCTGTTTCAATCTGCTTTCACATCGTTGTTTCGCCACCGCGTCGCGGCGATGGTATATACGCCTGAAGGCGCGGGAACGTCGCCGTCGAGCCTCGGCGATTTCTTTGACATAGAAAAGAAAACGCGAGCCTCTCAATGGGAATCCGTGGCCAGGCGTTAGAACTGTTGTAGCATCCCGCCACGAGCCAATTGTCGTGATCACGAACCGTCCAGAAAACTATCCCGCGGCAATTAATGTGTCCTTTCTGCGAGTGAAACCTTAATATCGCGATGAAAGCGCGTTAATTAGCCGACGTTTTACTTTTCGCGCGTTTTGACGGCCCGACAATGGGAAAAGAAATTCGCATGCGTGATCGATCATGGGAATCGTGATAAGCGCGCGACGCCGGCTTATTCTTTTTTCAACAACTGGTTGCACGAGATTTGAGAGTAAAAAGGAATAGGGTTGAATGTCCTCGGGTCGGTGCTATTAATTAAAACGCGCCTTATCACTGGATTAGTAAAAAAGTTCATCGTACCGTTCGCCGGGAACCCGTTCGCCAATAACATTTCGGTTTTGTAAACGCGGCAACTTTCGTTCCGACTTTTAAACACTGTTGCGCAGCGAACCAAGTTTCCAACACGTATGTGAATACGAATTCAGTTTACCTGTTGATTGTGCAATCTTCCAGTCGAATCTTCCTCGTTCATTGGGCGTTCAATGAAGGAATTTATTCAGATCGTAATAAAAATATGGACACATCTATTTAGTGTCCAATTTTAGGGAACCACATTTACTACTTCTATTTTGTAGAGGCGAGTAGGAAATGCAATTTTATTAGAAAGATTTGTTATAGCCACTATTCTCCTTTTGCGTGATTTCTCTCTTCGGAATTTCAGACAAGTCGTGTTTGAGACATAAAACGGAGGGTGCCGTTACTTCAGGGAAAGAAAACGCGAGGGATGCAATTTCTCCGGTGTATCTCGCATTCCTCTCGCGTAATCACCTGTTTGCCTGTTGAAGGATCACGCGGCCGGAAACGTGCGTAATTTCCAGCCTGTTTTTCTCGGAAAATTTTCCTAATTGACTTCATGATCACCGATATTTTCATATTAAAGATCGCGATACGTCGTTGATACTCAGTATAATATTAATGCGCCAAGTGTTCGAATGATTATAAACGGGAAACTCTCATTGTGTGAAAAGTTTAAATACCAGGAATCGTTCTTGAGCGTGCAAAATGAATCAATAAGAATTATTACTTAAAACTTTTCTATTCACAAGTTTTGACAATGAATGAACTTTTGTTGAAACATAATTTCGTGTGTCGCATCAAATACGAAATTCATGTTTATTCAAAGGATTCATTACTTTATGATCATTCTTATTGATTCGCCGTGTAGGCGTGTAATGTAAATTGTCCACTCCTTTTTGAATCGATGCACCGAATCGATCTTCCGGTTATGTCACGATTTCGTCAACGTCAACGGAACTGCAATTATACTTTACGCGAGCGCGCATCCACCGGTGGGTTGTCGACATAATAACACTCGTACGAATTATGCGAATTCGCAATCAGCTTGAGCAATACTCNCATTGCTTGGTCCAGCGACATATCAATACAGAAATTCTGTCTCTAACCGTGGCGCAACAAGTGTTAATGGCAACAGTTAAGAAGTTTNGACTCGAATGATGAAACGATTTTTCATATTTTGCCTTTGCAGTTTAACTTTTCGATCAATACTCCTCGTTCGTCGGTCGACTTGTCCGGATTCCGAAGGGTCGACGATATTTTGAACACTCTTCACGGAACGCTGCATAACTGTGTTCCTCGCGAAACGCGAATTCCGCGAAGCAGTTACGAAACCCCTCGCGATTTTCGATTACTCAATGAAGCTCGACTGGCAACGTAACGTCGCCCGAGTTCTCACGTTATGGTGTTCGGAGGCCGGAATCGTGGTGTGCCACCTTCGAACAATGACGCATTGATTTTGCGACCGTTGGCCCACGCGACAGATTACATATCTCGGATATAATAAATGGGCCCGGAGATACCCTACGGTTTAAGAGACTACCGGTTAATGGACTGTGTCTCATTTGAATAAGCAGACATTTTGCAATAAGGAAAGCATGTCGCGGAGCGTAAAGGTTTATTGTCGCGAACAACATTCCGTCCATTCCTCCAGCATCCTTGCTGTTTTTCCAACGTGATTCAACCGTTGATTAGCAATTTAAATATGATAGCTCTGACATTTGAACTTTTCGTAAGACTTACTTCAGGTTTAGTTCAGAAAAGATTTTTTCAATGAATTTTAGCAACAATTTGCTTCACGCATTTAGTATGCTTGCTTATATATAAGAATTGTGCCAATTTAATGTATCCTTCTCGAGGTCGGGGAGTTTCGCAAGAAGCAAATCCTGCAGCCAGCTGTTTTAAGTAATCGACATGCGTCACGACAATACTCGTTTCGTACTGACTAATGACGTTCAGATTGTTGGGCAATAAATAGCGAACGCGACGGGGTAACTGGTCACGAATCGATACCGATGTAACAAGTCCGAGCGACTTCTCGGTGAGAAATAAATAAACATACGAGAGAAAGAAGACGGATCGATTAAGTTCGAGTTTACACTAGCGGTCCAGTCACGCTACGATCGGGAGTCAGAAGCAGAAGCTTCGGAACATTATCCGAAGCTGCGGACCGTGACTGGCACATGAATGTCGACGAGCACTGGACCATCGAGGTTTATTCTCAGGATTCAAGGTTTTTGAACGCAGACGTGCGAATTCTGTGCTATTCTTTTGTTAACGCGCCCGGTTTCCTGCGTGCCGGCCGCTAATTCTGTTACCTTGGGAATTCGCTTCAAATTGATCCCCCGTTACTTATGAATATTCCATGGGCCGCTGCACTGACTCATTAACATACGTATTATCTACAGTATTAGTTTATACAATGATACGTACAAGAAAGAGGTCTGAAAGAGTTAAGCTTTGTTGTAGCACGTGGCAGGGTGAATCAGCTGATACAGTCGCGTAAACTCTTTCCTTATCTCTTGCCCGTGTACCGAATGCTTTTACGCTTATTTAAAAATGTATGAACTACAGTTTAAACCAGCAGTACCCCATTAATGGCGGCCAACTAGTCAGCAAACGGCAGCTGTTCGTCCGATCCCTCATCAAAGGATTCCTAATTACGACGTCACACGCTACACCAGTTTTATTATTGAAGTGAAACTTATTGAAAAAATGGATCGTAAAACTGATATCGAATTGTCATCTGACAGTAGGTAGTTCATATTTCATTATTATTAAAATTGCAGTATAAATATAATTGACATTCGACAATACTAGGAAATGAAATGTACGACGAACTTTATCGAGTAGATAAAGAAAAGATGAAAAGAAGAATTGAATTAGAACTATCGCGATGTCAAGACGAATGCAAGTCGACAGAAATCGAGACGGAACGCGTGAAACGTATAATAAACGAGCGAACATACGTCTTACAAAATTTAAAACAGAGATGCGATGATGTAGATAAAGAGCTCATGCAAATTCATGAAAACTACGTAGCATGCGCTGGAATAGTGTGCTCCAATGATGAGGCTGGAGAGTTAGATCGTTTAACGAAGGAACGAGAAAATCTTCAGAAGTTATTGGAAGAGTCAAAAGAAAGTAATGATAAAAATAACAAAGAATTGATCGAGATAAAAAAGAAGATCCTGGTTCAAGAGGTATATATTTATATTGTTCAGATTCAGGATTCTTTAATCTTTTACATGCATCGGTTTTTAGAAAAAGAATATGGCACTACTTCGAAGATTAGTAAAAGCGGCACAGGAGGTTCATGTATCGTCCGAGATAAAAAAGAAGATAAATAAAATTGTTAATGATGCTACTATTAATTAAATACACTTTTAACCTAACTACTAAGACGATATCCTAATTATATAATTCAAAAGTATAAAATAGTAATAATTACTATACATTTGTAATATAACAAAACTGTAAATATTGCTCATAGTTTACTACATACAGTAAAATACATCAAATGATAAAGGATAAAAGAAATTCCTCTCTGAATCTCATTCTTCAAGTCGATACTGCTAAAGATCTGCAGCCTAGTAATTATTCTATTAGAAATTGAGACGCGGATTGAGAGTAATCATTTGCACCGGGCAAGGAGGCAGCGATGCAAGTGGTATAACTTGTATGGAGGGATCCTCCATGCTGGGAGAGAGCAGCATTTTTTATTCTAATGCATGCTCGCCGATCGCCAAGGTAAACGCGCTCAGGAGTAGGCTTGCGAAAATAACAGAGCTCGGTACGTAACGCTGGCTCGTTATCAGCCGCGATCTTCTCGCGAGTAAATCGCGACGAGTGTCGTTCAGCTAGAATCGCGCGGCGATTGTTACAATTATAAATGAATATTACGCTGAATCGATGCTCATCTGTTTTAAGGGAATTCCTTCTATTTTATCGTCGATGGCTTTAACATTGAGACGAACTGTGAATCGGATGCGGCATAGGGGGCAAAGAGTTTGGGTTAAGAGCATCGCGATTGCGAATGAATGGACTCTTTGAGAAATCGCGCCATAATGATGGGGCTTCTCCTTGGATGTCGTCCAAGGATGAGTCCGCGTTTCCAACTGTGCTAAATCGCAGGAATATTTGTTTTCTTTACGGTCCAATAGTCTGATTCGTTCAAAGTAGCGATCCGTAATCTGACTCCTTTCTTCTTCCTCCCTCGGCCACCGGACCATTTAAGGCCGAAGCCAATCCTTGATAAAGCATATTTTTACTTCAGATCTCAACAGTCTAGGAAAACGATTTTATTACGTCTAACACATTTTTCAAGAAAAAGTTGCTACGTTCAATTAAAATCTCCACTCTCACCGGGCATTCTCCTCGTTAATACGTCGTTAAGATAAAACGGCATATGATTTTCTCTCAGGTGAACGAAAACCCAGTCTTGCGCGTAACACCGTAGGATTCTTATCAATAACATATCCTGTGTCGTACGACTCTCGTTCGGCGTTTAATCGGCAAGAAAGTTCACCGTGGAAGCGACTTCGCTGGTTTCTTCTTTTAAACGCTACCAAATAAAGCGTCGAAAGGAAAGCTGCGAACGAAATCGTATACACGTTTAAGAGAAAAATCTCCTCGCCGATTCCCATAAAGGAGACGTGCATACGATTGCTCTCCGACACGGCTAAGCGCAAAACTTGTCGAGTCGACAAGCGCTGAAAATGGGCGCGGCCCGGAATGTCGATCGCTCCGAACGCAGACTAGAAACACAAGGTATTGCAAGGGTGAAGTCGCATTGCTTGGTCCAGCGACATATCAATACAGAAATTCTGTCTCTAACCGTAGCGCAACAAGTGTTAATGGCAACAGTTAGGAAGTTCAGATATTATCACAAAGACCTGTTCAAATAAATTCCGAATACATTCGAGTTTTTCATTACAATTTCCTCTAGGTCCTTTAATTCAGAATAATTGGAATGATTAAGCTTTCTTTATCAATATAGGATTGATAATATAAATTTAATAATATATTTGGATACATATACCATGTATTCACAAATATTAAATAATAATATAATTTAGAGTTTCACAAGACTGTTGGAATAGTAAGATTTATGATCATTGATTGGAGAGTAGGATAATGCGAAACGATATTACTTTGACATATCGTCTATTAACACCTGATCTCGTCAGCTGAGATTCCGCGAGGCTTAAATCACTGCGCGTCGCGGAAAATTAAAGGCTGTGCAACTGGGATCCATTTGCCTCGACGTAGTAACGTAACGTATGAGAAAAATACATATTGTACTTCCTGACATTATCACGTGCACCCGCATGTAATTACGATTACATACAGAACAGAGGAAACTGCGTATAGAAGTTATTTTTTAATTAACGAAGGGGACCCTCTTCGTTTCACCGATTTTCCAGATTGAGATATATTTGTGAAATAACAGCTTTGAGGCTATCGAGAAGTTGGAAGCTTTAACGGAGTTCAGAAAAACGGTTATTCGTCTGTGTAAACGCGATACACGCGGCTTCCTTGTGAAACATTTCAGGGAAGGTTCGTGAGAATTTCTTCCGTTCAACATCCACTCGCAACGCCCTCGAGAATGAACTTGACCTTCGACCCGAACGTTCACCTGTGACAAGGACGACGGAAGCCGAGAAGGAGATTCCGTTTCCGGTCTCGTACAACTGCTTGTACAACTCTTTGTCTTGGAACATTTCCTCGATTTATAATATCCTTCCGTCAGAGTGTGCGAGCAAAACTAAAGGAATTCGATCAAATTGGAGTTGGCGATCTAAATTTTTCGAACGAACAGAAAATTCCAGCAACGGAACACTGACCATGCAATAAACGAACTTTCATACACGTTTACCGTAATTCCTATGCAACGTGTTATTAATTGGATCACGTATCGAGAACGGTGTTTCTTCTATGAGAACCAAGCGATGCAAATTCCGCGTACACAGAAGGAATATTCATCGGTAAAAAAAATCCAGGAGATCTCAGTATGATATCCATGATAATTCGGCACGGTGATTGATTGTGCATGATGACACGAACAACGTTGCAAGGAAACCAGTTTCGTGTTGCGAAAATTATTGAAACTTAAACACATTAATCTCCGGCGTACGGACCCGCGGAAATCGATCAAAACGACTGTCAGTCACTCGCGTGATGAGAAAAGCGATTTTTATTAAAGAACGTGGCGATGATGAATTATTGAGTATGGGTAATGGGAGTTATTCGAACGGGCACAACGTGGCATCCTACATTCTCGTTTCGGGAACGAGTCGCGTCGCGCTTCGGGGGAAAAAAAAATGTTTTTGACCCACGAACCTGGATTTGGGCGCGCTTGACCTCCGTGTAGAGCCAGTTGTCCGTGGAAAAGGCGATCGCCAGGAGGCCAGTGGCAATGATACCGGTTATGGTTGCGAGGGACAGCGTCACCGCGGAACAGGGCATCTTGGTGTCCTCTTCGTCTTCTTTTTTTCTGTTTATTTTCCTCGAATTCTCCCGACGGACTCCACTCTCCGGTCTCTTTGTGTACGTTCACCTCACACGGCACCACCGCGAGCTACGATACTGAGGAACAGGTAGTCGTCGTCGTCCTCGAGACTGCCGAGCATCCGTGAAAAAGTGAAGCACGAAACGGGTCACACGAACCGTTCGGAACGAATTGGTCCAGGATGCGGGAGAGGAAAGGATCTCGATCCGATGACCGGACGTCGTTCGTGGCTCGAACACGCGAAAGGACGAAACGAGGAAGGTGAAGAAGGACCAGCGCTCGGCGATGACGACGTCCTTCAGGGTGCACGGTACTCCGCGATACACATTACTACCATTCTCTCCTACGACAACGACACTAACGGCCCGACTCACCTCGGAGAAAAGCTGAGAGTCGACCAAGGAGAGAGAACCGGACTCCAGGTGGGGATGGATGTAGCCTCAGGCAGGTATATTACCTGTGTTTTACCTTCAGCGGTGCTCAATGCGCCGTCTCCCTAAGCTTATCCACGATCCGCGACTCGCCTTCGAAACGCCTTCTATCGAGCTCGAAGGATTAATCCTTCGTTCGCTCGACGAACTAATAAAACGTGGATGGATCTTCGTAAATGGATTTTTCTATTGTCGAAGCATGTTTCAACTTGGATTCCAGTATTGTAGGAGCTTGGAACGCAGTGCTTTCGAGGAGTCTCTACGGAGACTTCAATGCCTGCACGAATTTCTTTATATCTCGTACAACCTCGAGAATATGAATAGACTACAAGATATTTTATCGAATAGTAGAATTATTCATGAATTTGAAATGTCAGTATCGAACTAATTAATATTTTACATCGAACGTGTAGGATAAATATGGATTGGAGTGAACGTAGAGGTGAGTCCAGAGACTGCGATCGCATACGAAAGTCGCTGGAATTCCAGAAAATGAGAACAGTTTCGCTGTAGCTATCTATCTGCTTTCATAAAGCATTCCTTCCTTGTTCTTTTACTAAACAATCCCACCACGCTAAGATAAATCCGATGCAAACACAAGGAAACAGCGGGGAATTCCTCGCATGCTACGAATAAATCATGAATCCTTTATCGTTCCACGAGGAGTTTTTTTTTATCGCATTGTTTGGAACTTTTCATGTCGCGGAGTTGAAAATAAATTTGCGGACGGACGAGAAACACCTGCGTACCTGCGGGTTCGATGCAGGTACCAAGAACCTTCTCACGGATAATAGGTTTTCGACCCAGCTTATTCCCGTCAATTTCACACGTGTGAACAAAAAGCTCGATCGTAAATTATTAGAGCAGGCACCTATGTAGTCGGTCGTTAACACATGGTAAAAGTCAATTTTAATAGGTGATAATAAAATATATTTATTATAAAATATACAGGTAGTTCAAGTATATTTATGATAATTTACAACAATTTAATATAACACTAGTTAAAGTTAACTATCGAAGGGTCGTAGGGTGTGCCTTCAAATGGAGATCCTTTCACGTCCCAAGCTTTCCTCAATATTTTTTCCATTTTCTACAACAAAAAAAGAAGTCATATCAATAATTTTTTATTACGTCTTTACGATGACCAAATCTCTTACAATTTGTTCAGTAGTTGGTTTGCCTAAAAGCTTTTGTTGATGATTCCACATCAATTCTTGAATTTTCATTTGTGCTTCTGAATCCATCTCCTCTACCTTTCTTGAGCAATCAATTTTACTTAAGTCAATTTTTGCTTCGCCTTCTATCAATGCCTCCCACCACCTCTCAGAAGCTTTCTCAAGATGAATCTACAGTTAACAAAATAGATTACAATCAAATTGAATTTGCAGATACATTCAAAATTCTATTGATTACTCACACTAATATGCTGTCCAGGTACTATACTCCAGATTGACTCGTCTTTTCGAATCTTGAAACACAATTCTCCATGGAAAATTGTGGTCCACATAGAATATCTACATTCCTCTTTCTCCTGATTCTCTTCGGCCCACGACGTCCTTGCTTCTACCTTAATTTCTTTCGTATCTATATGAACTCTCAGATCTTTTGCATTCCGTACAGAATCTGGTAGCTTCACGAGCACATCTATATCACTGATAGTTTGGGACCAAGTATAATTGTCCCTCACTGCACCGTTATAACTATCGGACACTTTGTCCTTATCATTATTCTTAATTAATTGTCTAGATTGGTTTGTAATCTGACTGTCCTTGCAGTCTATTTCAACCTCTACTTCATAATCAACTGGTGGGACATGAGAATCTTCTTCTACTGCCATTGATTCATTTTGACTTTTATCAGTGTCCTGTATGACAGTTTCCTGATTGTTCACAGGTTGTGTCCCATTGGGATATTTGGAAATGTTCTTCCATTTTTTAAAACTATGTAAAACAAGTTTGTCTATCATACCTGGTGGGAATCCTAGCTTTTGATCTGGTCCCAATTCAACATAAAAATCTGTACTGCAAACGAATCATACTTTACAGTCTACTTTTTATGTCAGGCGTATTTATACTACTTACCATCTGTACAAAAAGCCGAAAAATGCATCTAGAAAGTTCGTAATATTTTTTTCTTCTTGCAAAATGTGTAGAAATGCCTGATCGTGTTCAGAACTCATCTTGAAGCCTCAGAGCGATCGTTCTTTCGCAGCTCTTTCGATGATAATGTTTCCTCTATTAATAATTCAATTAAATTTACCAAAGAACAGCGAATGCATTTTTTAGTTAGAGATTATCTGCTTTATAAATCACTTGTTTCTCTCGTCGATCTATTTCCTTGATCAGGTTACCCCAAGGATTATTCGAGAACTGAATAAAAATTTGTTTTAGATCTCACTAATTATACTTCGGTTGGTCATGAAACAACTAACGATTTCATCGGCTGTGCGGTTTTCTGTATTACATTTTTTTACTATTTGTGCTGTAAGTCGCTGAATGAAATGACAACTGATGACAACTGATGACAACTTGTGCACAAGTATAGTGTGTGGCGTCCTCTTAGAATCAATCTCGCATTGTTTATGTGTTCGACATACAGCACTGTCAAAATAGTGGTAAAAATCAGCGTTTAAATAATGAAGAGGAGATTATTGTTAAAAAATAAGTATCATATGTCCATAAAATGATTCCATGAACTGGGGAAAGGTTTACAAAAGAAACATTTCACTTTCGTAACCTGTTTCTTTAAAAGAAACGAGTAACTCCAAATTTACATTCTGACTAACATTTTGCCTAACACAATGACCAGTGAATTCGCATTTACCCCGGAAATTGCGAAAGGTACGTACACAAAAATATACGATGTTCAAAAGTACAATGCCCTCGGTTACCATAATAAATAAACAATCTCTTTTAGCTGTTTTAAACGATATTTTAACAGCATTAAATACGCCTGAAAATACTCAAAAGATCGCAGAAGCCAAAGAGAATTCTGGGAATGAAATGCTAAAAATGATGCAGTTTGTTTTTCCTATCGTTGTTCAAATACAAATGGACGTTATTAGGAATTACGGTTTTCCAGAGGGGAGGGAAGGTATGGCTGTTGAATCTCCCCGTCAAACATTTTTTTAAATAATTTATTACCTTTTTGTTCACAGGTACAGTTCAATTTGCACAACTACTCAGAATCTTAGAGAGGGAACATCCTGAGATTGCACAATTACACAGTCAGGTTCGTTCATATTTTCTTCCCCCAGTTACAATAAGTTCTTCGACCGAAGCATCTTTATGAAATAAAGTAATTTCCATGTACAAGAATTTTTTTATTTATATTCATGTGAGGAATCGTACAAGCTGCTTCTGTATCTAATATAATCAATTAATAAAAAAAACGTACGTAAGGGATCTCTTCAAATCAAATGTTCGATCAGGAAAATTAAAAATTTTTTTATATTTATTTGTATAATAATAATATTAATAATAATAATAATAATATAATCTACTAAAATATATAATTTCGTTCATAATTGTTCTTTAAATTTTTCTCTGCACTTACACCAAGTCTAAGAACTAAAATAGTGTTCCATCGTTCGCGTGAAAAATGAAGCTGTGGTGCATCATAATGCACACAGGTTTTAAAAAAGAACACATACGTTGATCAGTACCTCAAAAATAAACGTCTTACAATGTTCCTTTGACGAAAAGGACAATTTTTTAACAAGTATACCATATCGAGATTCTGCTTCCAAACAGTACAGTCAAATTTGAATTTTCTCGTGTGATCGTAACTTCATTGTTCCGCGAACATCCGGATAAATACGCATTAAATATACAGTTTTAATCATATAAGCAAGTATGTTGAAAATGCATAATGAAACAAAAATTATTAATTTAACGAAGAATAATACAATGGAATTATTTAAGCAACATTTACTTAACAAAATTCGAATCGTGCAACTCATGTCTAATCTACTTAGAACAAGCAGACAGATATATTGTTCCCCTTTGCCAATCATTGAACGTACGAAACCGTCTTCTCGTATAAAATTGTAAAATGCATCGATATTTTTCAAAAAGGAAATGCTGAGTCGAATATTAAGACTATCAGTAAAGTAGGTTCGTAAAAAGTTACTAATAAATACGCGTTGATTACCGACTATCATCTTCACGATGCGAATCATGCTTCCTTCCCCCATGAGATGTAATGATAGCCTTAAACATTCGGCAAATATTCACAGCATATGAAACAATAAACTCTCTCTCTCTCTCTCTCTCAGCAATAATTTCCTTCGAAAAATAGAAAACAACTAATATGTTTAGAAAACACTTTCGAAGTTTTATTTAGAATATTCTACACGTTTAATGAGTATAGAAGGAAAGAAGAGACTTGACAATTGAGGAACGAGATATGCTGTAACGTATTTACAATAACTTTTCTTTATATAAATCAAGGTACGATTGTAAATTGTTTTGCATACGAAGAAAGCTAACGTATTTCTTTCTCATTACCCTTCGTTACCAGATCATGTTGGTTCATTAAATCTGACAGTCGAACGAACAAAGATACCGCGCTTTCAAAAATTTCTAAAATATCCATAGAGACCGACGTTAACCATCGTGAATTGACGGTGAGTTCCCGTGAAATAGTAGAATGCACCGAACTTTCGCTTACAGAAAAATGCATATTAATACCTATAGCAGTGTTTGGTTCTCTGCAGTGCATGAAGCCTATGCAAATATCCTCGCGATAATTGCCCCAAAACCCAACGGGTAATGTTTTATAAATAAATTCGACTTACACATACGTGCGTACTTCAACAACATTAGAACATGTGTTTACCGTGCCAGTCGCGTGACCGCACAATTGCCTCATTCGTATTTAATTCAAGGTCGTCGAACGTGTAAATAATTAGCTCAACGACACGTCGTGTCACTAGCATACGCGTTTCCTTTTGCAACATGATAATATTAGTTATAAAAAGCATGCTATTACACGAATATTTTCACGAACCACAATCAATGCACGTCACATTAAACGTATAACATAAATTGAAAAACCCTGTTCGATATAATATATTTCCATGATTGCAATCTCACTTTAGCCGCGAGAAACGTGTACATGTAAATACAAAAATAAAAGAAATCACTGTGACGATACGTTAGAGTTTACAGCACAATGAAAATCTTACTGAACGTTTTTCTATTACCAATCTCGCAATAATACGTAAAATGTGTACTACAAGTGGAAAAATGATTCCTTGTAAAATTGAATTACACATTGGGAGCGCTCAAGCGTTCGAAATTGAAATATGATCTAGCTTTTAAACTTTTTAGTTCGTTTATTGCATACGTGTTATCCTTCCCTGTTAGGTACTTCCTTATTCACCATTGGTACACAATAGGGTACAAGTAATAAAATTGTAAGACACAAGTATAGTTATATAGTAAATGGAAATAGAAATAGAAATGTCTCATAGACTCTTCAATCGTTACAAAGAAATAAATTTTAGTTGCACCCAATGAGAATTTTCATCGATTCAATCTGATCAAGCGAGCTGTTTGTTAGTTACTTCTATTCAAACTTCTTCCTTTCACTTAGAACGAGTAAAACGAAATTAGACAAAAACGTTTGCATTAGGTATTTCACTTCCACCAGATCTTGTTTGTTGTCTACTTGCACTTGTATTTACCGAACGAAGCTACTTCATTAAGAGCGTGTAATTTATACCGTACAGGGTTGCTGCTAAAAATCCCGAATACTTTCTAAACCACAGTGCTCTTGATTTTCGACTGACATCTTCAACAATTATCACCATCGAGCTACGAGAGGAACGGATTCGCTGTAGTAGTTGTATTCGCTGTCCAAGGATCTTGTCGAATCTGATTGATCGAAGGACGGGGTGGTGGTGCTGTCGCCGTCGCAAATGGATTCGCCGAGTATGAGATGGTCGCTGTAAAACGATTAATGACATTTATACGATCCATCGCTCGTCATCATTGATTAACATATCCGTTGCGTATGCTCTATCAGCGACACATGCGGCATAAATTTACGAATGCATCAAAACTGTAACTTGCAACGTGTTCAACTTCAATCGTAAATATAATTAAAATTTTATCTCGACGATATCTCCTGAGCCCGATATCTCCGTTTTTCGCTGTAAAGAAAGTTCACAGACAGAACGCAAATTTGATAGAACACAATACGATCCGAATCATGCATTCATGCAACGTCGTCGTTCACTTTTGTAAATACTCACGAATTTACTTCCAACGATATGCTATTTTGTAGACAAAATATGATTCAGATTGATTTTGGCATACATAACAGATTTTAAACTCTTATCTCGAAACGATATTCTTCGATTTCGAATGAAGAGTGAAGGATGATAAAGACTATACCTGCTGCTGGCGTAGACGTTGTAGACTTGATCGCGCTAGCGCTGACGAGGTTGTCAAGGTTGACAAGAGCAGAGTTCTCTCCAAGGAACGATTGCGGTGTTTTTTTAACAGCTCCAGTACTCGTAGGAAGAGTTTCGGCTATACTCCCCAGATCAAATGGATCCTGCGGTAGCGCACTTCCTGCGATAAGATTTAAGAAACAAGGCGTTAACTCAACTTGAACGCTACAGCTGGACAGAACAGAAGCCAAGACAATAAATACCGTTGTTTGCAGGTTGTAGATTAGGAGCATTTTTGTTTCTGTTAGTGATTACGTCGAATTCATCTAAATCGCTCAATGGACTGGCCGCGGAACTATTGTTTTGATTCCCAACAGCGAAATCGTTGAGACTAGGCCCAGTACCGTTGAAACCGTTGCTAGTCGTATTGAATGTACCGCTCGAAGTTGTAGGCAAATTGAATCCTATGTTCTGCGGCGATTGTGCTGCAAATCCGATGTTCTGCGTTAATGTCGGGTTGTTAAACGAGGGTGACACGGATGTCGCACCTTCTCGGCCAGCCTGTGCAATTAAAAGATGATTAGATCGATTTGATAAGAGAAATTTCTGTAAATGGTTAAAGAAATATCGTCTTACCTGCTTTTTGTTTGTATCAACGTCGGTAGTAGTGGTGGAAGGTATCGGTGACCACGGATCTGCCGCGGGGGCAGTCGTAACCGTCACAGGCGATGACGGAGGTGCTCGCCACGGATCAACGGCAGCTGCTATGATCGAATTAAAAATCAATTATGATGGAACTAGAGACTTTATTTTGTTTTCATTCGAATGAATCTTACTTGGTCTCTGTGATGGAACAGGAGTCCATGGATCTATTGCGGGAGACGTACTGCTTGTTGTAGGAACACTCCATGGATCATTCTGGGTCTGCGTAATGAAATAACATATAAATCCCAAATTCGACAAATGAACATGAAATTCGATAATTTTTGACTAAATAGAGTTTTACAGTTCGATTACTTTGTCAGTCGAACATACCTCGAAGGTAAGAGGGGAAAACTGAGATCGTTGCGTAACATGCAAAGGGCAGCGTAAAATCAATGTTATGATGCAACTGAAACGTATTAAAGCGACGAGTCTTACGTACCTGTCGTATAGGCGGTGGCGGCGTAATGGGTATACCCCAGGGGTCGGTTTTTACATTGTATCCACACGCTTCTTCCAAATTTACATCCAGCAGATCCAACATATGACTTTGTTTCTCAGACTGCGGGGCTCTGTAATCAATATGTTTCGTAAATAAAACAGAAAATACCTACCAATACCGAAACCTGAAGTAATTCCTACTAACTTGAAATCTTGTTGACTTTGACTAAGAGCTAATTGCAATCTGACATCATCACTGCGTCTTCTCTGCTCTTCCTGTTCGGCTTCTTCTCTCGACATTGCTAAAGCTAATTGTAGCTGAAGCTCTTCCTCCCCTACCGTTTGCGNAGACTTTATTTTGTTTTCATTCGAATGAATCTTACTTGGTCTCTGTGATGGAACAGGAGTCCATGGATCTATTGCGGGAGACGTACTGCTTGTTGTAGGAACACTCCATGGATCATTCTGGGTCTGCGTAATGAAATAACATATAAATCCCAAATTCGACAAATGAACATGAAATTCGATAATTTTTGACTAAATAGAGTTTTACAGTTCGATTACTTTGTCAGTCGAACATACCTCGAAGGTAAGAGGGGAAAACTGAGATCGTTGCGTAACATGCAAAGGGCAGCGTAAAATCAATGTTATGATGCAACTGAAACGTATTAAAGCGACGAGTCTTACGTACCTGTCGTATAGGCGGTGGCGGCGTAATGGGTATACCCCAGGGGTCGGTTTTTACATTGTATCCACACGCTTCTTCCAAATTTACATCCAGCAGATCCAACATATGACTTTGTTTCTCAGACTGCGGGGCTCTGTAATCAATATGTTTCGTAAATAAAACAGAAAATACCTAGCAATACCGAAACCTGAAGTAATTCCTACTAACTTGAAATCTTGTTGACTTTGACTAAGAGCTAATTGCAATCTGACATCATCACTACGTCTTCTCTGCTCTTCCTGTTCGGCTTCTTCTCTCGACATTGCTAAAGCTAATTGTAGCTGAAGCTCTTCCTCCCCTACCGTTTGCGGCCTTGCAGCTTCTAATTCAGCTAACATATATACCCAATTTTAATAATAATAAAAGTATTTTTAATTCAGTATATTTATAAAATAATATATACATGGTAGAAGAAAAAATAATACATAATACGATCATTAAAAATTTACGCGTACGTCTAGCTGTAGTCTCGGAGGATCCCAGACGACACGGCTCCCAATCCTGGAACTACAGGAAACGTTTCTCTAAATGTCTTCGATCATTAAACATTTTTTAATTTACATCGATTTACGCTTACGTCGCTGCTCACTGGTGACATAGTATCTAGCCCATCGCTGCCAAATCCGCTAACCGATTGCGCAAATCTCTCTTTTGCCTTCAGCGCTCTAGCTCTTTCGTTTCTTAGTCTCTCGTCATCTTTTAATAAGGCCACTAATTGTTTTGCTTTTTCTCTCACGTTCACGCCCTGGTCCTTAGACCCCTCCATGTATTGAAAATCTGAATAAGTAAAAACGAGCTACGTATCGCAAGGTATCAACGATTTTGTATTAAGACTTGTCTCATAAAACGAATTGCTCACCTTTCAACGTCTGGATGGCAAAAATATTCTCTTTACATTGCTGTGCAACTTTCTCTGTGCCCGTTTTAATGAGATACTCTAAGAGAACTAAAGCTTTGAACACGTGCCGCCAATTTTTTCCATGATCGTTCAATCTCTTCCATAGCATTTGCATAATCTCGGTAAAAGCCACGACGTTATATGTCAGGTCAGCGATCTCTGCCATGAGCGTACTGCTCGGACCCCAAGGGTCGTTGCTAGTGGCTTCGCGTACGGCTTTCTATACGCGACATGTGTTTCGTATTGTAAATACATCAGTACCGATCGTAGAAAATGGGAATGCAATAGCAGAACTCAATTACCTGAGCATTGCTATAGTTGTGAGCAAGATTAACAATATCTCGCCTGATACCCGCCAAATTCACCTGCATCACGTCTTGACCTTGTCTTCTCATCTAGAACATTATCACTGTATATTACGAGTAGGTAGTAACATTCTTATTTCCTTTAAAAGCCCATACTTATCATCAGGTGCATTCACATTTTTTACAAATCAAAACTGAATAGGTGCTACTGTTTTCGTGTCAATGAAACTGAAACTGAATTTAGCCGTATTTTAAACGAAATTCGGTAATAAATATGGGCAGTTATTTCATACCAAAGCCATGCGTTTAAATATGCGTTAGTAAGAAAGCAGGAAATTTATATTTGTGACGTTTTTATGTTTCTACTCTAGTTTTGTCAAATGAACATGTTATTACTACTTTCTATCTCGTCACTAGTAATACGGAGCGAAAGTAGCTAAAGTAAAAGTGTGAGTAATATTAAAGTAAGTAAACCGTTTTTACAATGTTTTTTCCTCATATAATTATTAAACTGTGAGAGATACGATACGCAAAAAAAGATACAACTGGATAAATTCTCTGTTATATGTATTTAAAGCTCCAAAGCGGATTATGTTTTTTTGAGATGTGCCTATGTAAATTCGTACCCAAGGTCAGAGGTCCTAATTAGATCAGTATATCGTGTATTACACGTAAATTGTAACTTGTATTATCATGACAATTTTTTGTAAAGGAATATCTCGTTTTCTGTGATACTTTGGATAACTTTTAAACGAAAATTTTTTAACGAAATCTTATTAGCGTTTAGGAAAAAAATAATTTCATACAATACTGACTTGCATAATGTGTGGAACTTATCACCGTTATATAATTTTGCAAAAAACTAAAACAAGTATAAGATCAAGTATGTGCTAAAAAACGTGAGCTCTATACACTATTTTTCTTATATATCTTTACATATACAGGATGTTAAATGTATTACGGTCGATTCAATTACTTGTCATTCTTCGATCCATGGTATTTATCGTTTTCTCGACTATTAAGGAAACAAGTGTTTCGTGCGAACACCCTGTATACAATTTATTAATGTGGTTTGCAAAACATTTATCTACATTGTGTGTTCTTTAGACATTTTCTAACAACATGATTGATTAGTAAAGTAATAATACTTGTTATTTTGTTAACTGCGACCAGTTAATGAAATTTACCTTCTGCATAGCCATTGTTGGCATACGAAATGTTGCTGGTGTCGTTGACGAAGCTACTTCTCGTCCACAAATACAGACAACTCCCAAACACTTTTTGAATCACAATAAAATCCTAGACTATTACATAGCTTTATAAATAAACAAGGAACATTTGTCACAATTACCTGTCAATGATTAATGAATTCTCATTTAATGTATGAATGATAATACAGTTAACCGGGGACGGTCTAAATGGAACTTTAATGACCTTACTGATTATTATGCAAATGAATATTGCACAGAATACTGCATTCTTTACTTTTCTAATGCTTAGCACATCATAAGCATACGAATTAAGCATCGCTACCTATGCCATACATAAGACGTAACACATTTGAGAAGTATTTATGAAGTAATAGGCACAACTCGTATCCATCATCTGTGAATACCTTTTTCAAGATATTATGTACAAGGCATGTAACCGAAGTATTGTAGAAATGTTGATAATTGACTTTGCATTATGAATAATTAATATTATAATCATGGTTAACCGCTGATAATGAAAATAGAATACATAATAATAAAGCAAACGTAATAGAAGAAAGAGAAAAATTACCGCCAAAGTGTTTAAGAAATTACTGTTAAGTGTAAATTAAAACAAAGTAGAATTAAATTAAGCGATTAAAAGACATATTAATAATTTGTATAATCTATTGTATCTAAAGACACCCTCTTAAGTAAAAGAAGTCACAGTTGCAGTTTTTGTGCAATATTAATAATACTTATGAAGATTATTTAAATGTATTTCTACGATATATTTATGAGGTAATTAATTATTGAAACTACTTATTTTGATTTAAATGACATTACCTCTTGCAAGCACTTTGATAAAGAAAAATGAATATATAGAAATCAAAGAAGGAAGAATTCTTATATTGGAGAAAATAATAATTCGAACCAAACTACCATGTTAAAAAACAATAGACCACATGCATTTATGAGGAGAAATAAAACCACTTACATTGATGGAATGGAGGTTTCAAATTTTCCTTGAAAAAAGCCTTGTTATTAAACTGGAAAGTGAAGCAGAACTTTTATTATCACTTGATGTCATTATGCTCCTCTTATCTTATCACTACATACAGTAGAGTAGCTTTTCACAAAGGAAATGACATTGGCATGTTTGTTTGAAAATTCGTTCAGACAGATGAGCTATTAGATATAACAAGATATCTAGATACTTGAAGAAAAATTGTTCTCTGATATCATACTACTTTTCCTGGTCGTTAAGATTATCTTTATATGGTCTCTTTGAGACATTTAAAAAATGTTTATTACTCAATGATAATCCATAGGCTTACAGTTAGAATAAAAAGCAAAATATGGAAATAGAAAAACATGAGAATTATAGCAGGAAAGAGATGATCAATATCCTTCTTCGAACGTGAATATATTCAGCACATTATCTCATTATTTGTCTTTCGTTTAAATGTACATAAATTATTTCTAGCTGAGCACAAAAAGTTGGTCGTTGAACGCTTAGGTCGCATTGTTCAAAAGTTTAAATCACCACGATAAATTATTGACGGACGTAGGTATGTGCGTAAGTAGGTGCGTGCGTTAAAGTGACAATCATCCGCGAACATAAAAATCACGATTTCTCCCGATTGGATGAAAATAATAATGATAGAATATGCACGATTCGTCTTATTAGATATAACCGTTGTAACAGATATACGTACACTGAGTTGGGTGCAAGGCTAATCCATGAAAATACGTAATAGTATAATGTCAATTTCGAAACTCTATCTATGCTTTCTCATGCTCGGGCGTGACTTCGTAACGCTGCATTTTTCTCTCCATTCATTCCATATACAGCACAACGTGGAACGAGTTAAAGGGGACAAATTAACGGAAAAGACACATCACGAGAGCGTCGAAGGAACACTATTGTATCGCCGAAACGGAACCAAACTTGCGCTCTTTTTGTTCCACGGACTTCTATACCACTCGTAGTTACGTGCGCAACAGCGATCAATTTCTACGAATTTTGTTTGCAAATCCAGCGTGTGGAACTCTTTACTTACCGCAATAGCTATACTGTAAATTTAATGCACCAATTCGAACCGAAAGGAGGAACAAAATAACATAAAACACTTTATGACAAGTCCATTCACAGGCACTGACGAATTAGAAATTACGAGGCAAGATGGCGCTGAAAAATATTTCCTTCACCGCTGCTCTCTCGTAGTCGCAGACATTCCTCCGATTTCCTACGCGAACTAAGCGGATGCAAATGAACCGAAGCTGTCTTTATCAATGAGCATACATCAGCTTTACGAGAGATGTATCAAACATTTAACGTACTATGTGACGTTTTATTGGGACCAGGAATTTGTCAATGAAGAGTTGTCTCTTTTTACATAATCCCCAGGCGGGTTTCCAAGCCACGACACTCTGGAGAAATGTTCACCGCAATATGTAACGCATAATATTGCCACTCGAAACTAACTAAATTTATTTGCAAACGTCGTCTAAGTTTCATGTTTTCGTGTCGACACGGAAATAGAACGTACTTATTCTTAATTAGTACATCACAAAACTAGTAGTTAGACAGTATATATATGTTGTGTATATATACAAACGCATACGCTATGCCGTGCCGTCGTTCTCGTACACGATCTATTGAGCTTTGTTGAGCTTTCAATTGTTGATTGGAAGGTCCTGTCGTTATTTAATCAACAGCATGTTCATAACAGTTGTTGATAAAGAGCGAAGTAAATGACAATTTTTTATTACTCATTACCGTACTAATCGTGCCCAATATGAAGTAACTCCAAAGAATTAACGCCAACATTACTGTATAACCTCAGTTGTTTTTATGTTTTAAATTATATTGGTGTTATTCGATATAATACTTTCTTCGTGACAAGAAGTGCTTATTGAAAACATTATCTCAAAATGAGCATAAGACTTTTAAAAGATCCTGCTACTGTGAGTAGCAGGATATTTGTGGGTCACTTGCAAACAGATGACATGACCAAACATGAATTAGAAGAACATTTTGCTAAGTATGGAACTGTTATTGGTTCTCTGATACACAGAGGTTTTGGATTTGTTCAATTCGAAGAAGAGCAATCTGCTCAGAAGGCTATTCAGAACGAGGATGGAGCAATGTTCAAGGGCAGAAGAATAGGTATTTTATTTTCATCAAGAAATCTTTATCATCCTTCAATTTATTTGTTTGTCTTATTATACATATCTTTTAGATGTGAGGCCAGCGAAAAAAGACAATCAATCTGGTGGAGGCGGTGGAGGCCCGAAACAAATGGCAGCAGTACCTGATAATCAATTTAATTCTGGCAACAATCACTTTAACCCTCCGAACGATTCCTTCAACAGTGGAAACCAGAATTTTGGTGGAAATCCAAGTTTCAATGCGAATCAAAACTTTAACTGTGAACCACAATTGAATGATAATCAGAAACCAAACGTCCAGAATCGAGGTGGTGGAAATGATCAGTTCGCCGATGGAAACCAGAATAGAGAAAGCGGAAATGATCAGTTTGGAAATCAAAGTCGAAATAACGCGAATGATCAGTTTAATAACTTGATGCAGAATAAAGGAAATAATAACTTCATACCAAATAATCAGAACAGGGGTGGAGGTGAACAGTTCAATCAAAACAGAGGAGGCAATCAGTTTGGGCTAGGTGGAAATCAGAATAGGCCTGGTAACAATCAAAATCGTAATGCAAATAATCAGAATCAAGGAGGTGGAGGTGGTGGTGCTGCTGGCAATGGTGGTGGAAGACCAAGAGGAACTCGAGGTGGAAAGAACCGAAATAAAAATAGGGATAACTCGGGCGGAAATAATAACTTTAGAGATCGTAGTCCTATCAATAGAAACGGTGGACGTTTAGACGAAAAGAGTGGTAGAGATTGGGATCACAAACAAGGCGACAGATTGAGAGGCAATAACTTTCCCAGAGAGTCATTTAATGACACTAATAATCGTTATGAAGATTTCAAGAGCCCTGCCCCCAGAGATATGAACATGAGCTTTAAGTAAGTTAAACAAGATAGATTTCATAATTTTACAATGATCATAATTAATATTAATTATTTTTTATATATCAAACAACAGTAGTAGCTCAACAGGCGAGTACACAAATACGAGCACCGAGAAAAATGATTGTGAAATTATTGTTGTTAATAAATCATTAACGTGAGTATATTATATAAATAATGTTATGTACAGTATATGCGTATAATGGAGCAATCTTTTAACTTATGGATCAAAGCAGGGAATATGCCGAGAGCATTGAAATGAGGTTGAAGAAGATTGGACTAACGGTAGATTTATTGTTCCCCAACGAGGACGTTCTTCTCAGTAGAGTTTTAGGAAATATCGCGAGTCGCGGATGCTTATATGCAGTTGTGGTCACACCCGTTAATCAAGAACATCATTCCCTGACTTTGAATATTCTTCACGGTTTACCTCAAGGTCAGTACTTTGATACTGTTCAAATCAAAGAGTCGTAATCAATTTTGTTTCATCTCTGCAGAGCATAGAAATATGCCGGTCGACGATGCCATTAATTTGATGTCGCGCGACTTCACTGCTTACAAAGCTGGTGCACGATCGGTTCCATTGAACACGCCTTTCGCCAATGAACGACATCCCGACGCTATTCAAGTTCTTTTGAACATGTTGGCCGATAATCATCAGTTAACGGTATTGCAATACGACCGTGTTATAAAATATCTCGAAATAAAACGCGAGGAGCAAGTGCAAGTTGAATTGGGAGACGCGAAGGATCTGCCGACGACGACGCCGACCATCCCGGTCAGCGATCCGAAGCAAGCAGAGCTGCAATCTAGGATACTCAATATATTAAACAGTAATAAAACGAATTCATCGGTACCTGTACCTAGTCCAGTACCAGCACCGACTATAACGCCGACGCCTGTCCCGCCAGCTACTTGGGGAGCAGGTAAATTTTATACAGCTTTTCGTTTAAGTTTGAACACAATTCTACATCGCATCAAATATATGAGAATTTTATATCGGGCTTACGTTATTATTAAAATGAGTATAAAATTATTTCACATTCAGTCTTTCAATAATCTTTTTATATCATTACGTTATAAGTCATGAACATATGTCGCCCTGTTCACTGCTTATTCAAAGCAAAATCTGAAAATACTGCTACAGATTTATGTACCGAACGGACAACGTCGCGATTCAGTAGACCTGTTGCATGCTTTTGCACTTTTATAAAGGTCGTTTTATAGGTGTATCCCACGTATTGTAGGATCACCTATTAATTTGCATTTACTTTTGGAGTTGTTCGTGCATCTTGCACGAACATATTCAAATTTCGCGTCACGTGTAATACACTTTCAATAACAATTTAATATTGAAACACGAGCGCTTGTTTTGTCTAAACTTTTTTTTTAGACAATTTCAAGTTAATTTTTAACGCAAAGATACCGACTTCGAGCGATCAGGGAAGACACATACGAATTTCGTACGCTTTGGGTCCGATCGACTTCCACATTCGCGTGTGTGTGGTGTGTGTTACCGTGCCGCTTTCCGTCGTATAGCGCAGTGATCAAAGCGAACGAACTTCGAATAAATATATTATTGCCGGTACTACAAACTGCTATATAACTTCATGAGTACATCGTATTATGCCAGCAGCGTCCACTGTCACAACATCGACAACGACCACTGCTACGGGAGTTTCACCGTCGCCTCTGCTAAACGATCCGACGGTTCAAAAGGCACTCGACAGCCTGTTGCAGGGTAATTTGCTGAAAAGCATCAGCGATCAGCAACCGGCCACGACCACAACACCTCTGTTCGCTGCTTTTTCGAATATCGGCCGATTTTAGATCATCCCGATTTTATTTATTACGCTACTGAACAAACTGAGACATCGATCTCTATATTTTTTTCATGCCAACACCTTCGCGTAACAAACAATTTCACTTATTTCATGAGATTTGATAAAAACAGAATTTAATATTTACTTCTGATCATGTGAGCAGATTTACACGTATAGTAGTTGTAAATTGTACGGATAGTTCCAAATTTAATTTACAAATACTGATACATTATTCTGTTTTTATGTTTGATTTTTTCACGTTCGAAGGCCCAACATAAATTCCCGTACTGTAAAGAATCAACATATTAAATGGCAATGTAATTTTCAGTTTTAGTTAATATCCTTTACATTTTTATTTTTCTGAATATTAGAAATTATGATTAATCACAAATGTACACTTTACATTGACATTATATATTGATCAGTAAATAGTTTGTTGTAATAGAACATTTTGTTGTGTATCGCATTGTCTCAATAATCAACGGTTTCAGTTTATTCAAACTCTTGATTTATGGGAATGTATCATTCTGCTTTTAATGCATCACTTTTCCCGCTGTTGGTTTCATCAGCTTCACAAAATGATTACAATGTCCCAAATCGAGATTAGAAAAAGAGCATTTAGGTAAAGTTACGAGATATGTGATACGAGAATGGTCGTATTTAAATGTACATGTACACTGTACAATGCTGTTATACATTGATCAGTGAATAGTCTATTGCAATAGAATATTCCTATATGTAACGCGCATTCATTATCCTGATTTTAATGTATCACTTGTACTACTGCTGGTTCTATCAACTTCACAAAATGATTACAATGATCAAGATTAGTAAAAGAGTATTTAGATAAATTCATGAGACACGCGGACGAAAGAATGATCTATATTTACGAGTATTTAGCATTTAACTTTTTACCATAAATAAGATACCTATTGAAGTGAAAAATTATTGTCGGTCTCACTCATAATTCAATCTTATTATTTGTGTTGTGTTTTGCAACATACAAATACACAGCGTAAAAAATTCAATGCACATTTTATTTTAATGATTATCAAAATATTATGTACAACATGAATAAATTGTTTTTAGGAATATTTCTTGTCTTTTATTAATAACTTAGTCTGTACGACGTCGATGCTTCTCTTATGGATCTAGAAAGAAAATAATAGTACATCTGTGAAATTGAACTTGTCTACTTTATTAACATTTCACATACCACTGCAACCAAACGATTAATTGCGCGAAGCAGATTTCAAGCTGTGGGTTTAGACTAACAGCAGTAATTAAAGTCAGTGTACAAAATGCAAAGCATTTGATTGGAATCAGCAGACTGGCAAACAGTGTTATACAGAGGAATAAATAAGTATTGAACGCGATGGCAAATATACGCAGGTAAGCAGAAACTAAATAAATTAAAAAATTAGTATAAGCAGATTCACAGTAAATTTATCTGAATTTACCCAAGTAATAAGTCTTCAGGTATTGCTCTGCATGTACGATTTCCTCGCACGGCGGAGACACCACTTTGTACAATATATCCAGGACAGATTTCACCGCGTCGATATCATACATGTTCTTCTCCAATCGTTGCTTGTACGGTTTCAATTTTTCCACGAGTTCCTTGTTCTTGTTGATAGAGCCAACGTGTTGCTCTAAAATCTCAGTGTACGTCGGCCAGTCGTCCTTGCACGCACTGCAGTCGCATTCGAAAAAATAGTCTTGCATTATCTTTTTTCTTCTTTCAGGTCTTGCCATGTGCGCGTACGCGGGACCATAATTCGTGAACAATTGATCTCCCGGATGTATCGGCTGCAGAGCGCGAGTGATCATTGTTAAACCTTCGAAGTGGCGGAACGTGTTCGGCGCGCAAGAATGATTATACAAGCTATGAGTTACATATAGACCCGAACCCTCCAGGCACCTGTACTCCTGCTGTACCTGAAAATATAATGGAAAACTTGATTACCTTAATACACGTCTTTTGTAATGTACGTTGTACTTTTTTAGTTCGTTAAATAAATTACTGAGAAACAATTGGAAGACGTTATGACACAAGCGCGAAACATGAGAGTGCCACAGAATTTGATGTCGGGATATTCGCTAATGTCTTTTAACTCATCCGCTTCGTATTTCTTGCAGAAAAAATTAGTTTGCGTGGCTAGGAGGATGACTGCGAGAGCCGAGAGACAGGCGAACGCACTAATTCCAATCAGCGGCCTCGTCGTCATATTGGTAGCAAGACTAAGGGCGGATCGCGCGCTGCCACTGTCTAGTATGCCTTCATCGGTAAATCCTGCGGTTCTATTGTCTGCAAAAGAATAAGATTTCTCAAAGCTTAACGAACGACAGTACGTTGTAATTAGAACATTGTTATTCAGCTCGATTCAATTTCACATTTTCATTCTAGCGACAGAACATGAGCATTTTTTACCGGGATTACGTTCAGCTATTTCCATGTCTGCGCGCAGTTCATCCATTTTTTTGCCTTTTCCGGTGACCATGATCAAGAACCGAATAATTTTGGTAAGCATGCGTATTTTATCTTTGTCGACGTTAAGTAGATTTCCAATTATCGCCATAATTGGACATTCTATTTGGTGAGCCATTTCCCAAGCCAAGTTCCTACATTTCTCCGAGCAATATTGCGCCACAGGGCAGTATAGACAGGGAATTAAATTGTAACTTCTTGACAGGCAATGATGACAATGCGTATAATATCTGTAATTCACGGTAATTATTTTTTATATCAATTAATAGTTGCATCGATAGTAAATTGTCTACCTTTGCGTGTAAAGAATATATTCGTATGGATCTTCGATCGTCACTACATCTCCGGGCTTAAACTCTTTCGTAGCTATTAAATGACGTCCGTACTTTTCAGAAAAGACAATGGCAACACCGTCGCTAGCAGCAGGAGCCTCTTTACTCGGGCCATAAGCTAATTTCAAAGGACCTTCATCCACCAAGTATCTTGGTTTCTTTTCTTCAGCCTTAGGTATCTCCTCTCCCTCTTTACAACCGTTAACTGAATCCTTTTTCTCATTATCGTTAACACTTTTGTTTGCCATTTCTGAAAGCTTCACACTCCCTTTCCTATATTTAACAACAACAGGAGCATTGTTCGTATCATCAGATAAGCACAGCTTCATAAACGATTCAGAGTCGACACGCTCATTCACTTTAAGCTGAAACTTCTTTTTGATTTCGTCAATTGCTTTAGCACCTCTCTCTTTTAATTTTGCTCTTTTTTCTTCCGGATATCCAAGATTTAAAGCGGAGTCGATGTCTATTATGCATTCCCTGTACATCTGTTTTCGATATAAGGCAGCGGATCGATTTGCGTGAGCATAAGCCATGAGTTCCTTATTGTCCGCATACGCCAAACTCATTGTGTAACATTTTATAGCTTCGTCGTCTTCACCCATCACAAAGTGTTGATCTCCTGGAATACTTTAATTGCGATAATTCACGGGAAAATTTTACAGAACCGTGTGTGTTACCTTCTTCTCTGTATTGAATCGAGTCCTCTTCATTTTTTTCCTCTGGAATTAATTCTGGGAGATGGGAAAGCACCATGTTTTGTAAAATGTGATTAATAAGAAGTTCGCACTCGTTTTGCAAGCCATATCCCGAATGCGATGGCTTTCCTTGTTTTAAATTCAATACTAACTCTTTTGCTATTTCCATTTCACGTGCAAATATTTTATACTCAAACGTTTTATCAAATCAAATAAATGTATAATTTATTTTACAAAACAGAATTAATGTACTTTATTATCTTGATAGATAAATACATTATTCACGTACGTATATCGTATGCTTTAACTAATAAGAGAAAGAGACGAACGTGATTGTTCTGGCACTAGCACAGTAGATAGCAAGGTGCTGAATGGGCTGCAGTTAACTATGTACTGGCTGAAGTAAAACTGAGAGGTGAAACTAAAATTACCTCAAGCAAGTTGATAGAAGGGAAGCAGAAACTGTATAGCTGCATAACTAGCTCTTAAATCATTTATCAGGATAAACAAGACACAGATTTATTTAGGTCATATTATATAAAGATTTAAAAAGAGTACATATTTCAATTCTTTTATAAAATATTTTTTATTTCTCCTACCTTAATTTACAAAAAAAATAAAGTTAACACAATGTCAAGCAAATGAAGTCTTAGAAATATAATTTCCATGGTAGTCTAATATAGATTTCAAAATTCTATTACCATTCTGTTATTAAGTTTTGTATTATTCATAAAGCTATGTATATGATTAGTGTATGAAATTATATTGACAGCCAAAATATAATGAAATTGTACAAAATTTATAATCATGCAATGAATATAGATCTTGGAATTCTTTTTTTCAGTCATTGCATGAGCGCTTTATAATGAGAACAATTTGGCAGCGGTCCAGATTTAAAAGTTCAGTTGCTGAAATGTTCAAGTTAAATCTTTAATTAGATATATATACGTGTATTATATGACTTCTATTTTTCATACAAATGTTTGTGGAAATTCAATATGCAGTATTCATAAAAATTACAGTATGTACTTCGTATAATGACGATTTTTGTATGGTAAATTATTTTATAATGTCTGCAAGAATAAACTTAACGTTATAGGAAGGTAAAAAGTAATATAAAGTTATGTTAAAAAATGTACGTGATTTATTAATAGCTTATTGTACAACAACAGCTGATCAACATGTGCATACATTTATGATGTCCATGTTATGTGACATGAGCAAAATGTAAATTTGTAATGTAAGACATACCATGTTCAGGAGATACGAGGCAATAATGGTATGAAACTCTTAATTGGTAATGTAGAAATATTTGACTAGATTAATCTTCCTCTGCCTCCAAGTTTATGCGACTACCAAACTTTGCATATAGCTGTATTTTTAGGTCGCTGATAGCAGTCTTCATGTCTGCACATTTACTTTCTAAATTTGAGATCTCCTTCTTCTTCTCTTCTTTAATTTCTTCTAAGTAACTCTATAAATATTAAGGGGAAATGTAATATGTTATATAAAAATTAATCTTCTACTAATTGTTGCCTTGAAATGTAATAAAGCTTATCAATGAATCAGTATCATTTAATTCAATGTTTTACCTGAACTTTTTCAGAATCTTCGTGCACGAAAACTTCACCAATGTGATATGGAATTTTCGCATCATCCTCCAAAAGAACTATCTCGTCACACGCGTCTTCTAAATTTTTTAATTCGTTCTGTAGAAAACATTACGACGTGTATAAAACTGTATATGCCCAAATAAGGTGTCCAGGATTACGAATCCACTGACCTGCTTGATTTTCAATTCTTCTTTCAAGTCTTCCATTCGAACATTTTGCCGTGCGAATTTATTAATTTTTTGCTGATCCTCGTACGTGATGTAAACATCGGAATCCTATCGTACACACAACGTAGGTTAGATTTAAATTCTACATAGAATGCGAGCGAAGAAATAATTGGAGTACACGTTTACCGGTTGGAATCCAGGTTGATTTTTTCTCGCTGACATGTTCACGATTTATTTATACTTTGCAGATTATTCGGTACACCGTTTAACACTGACTTAGAAGACAATGTATCGATAAAATCCTATTAAACACTCCCCGACACTACCAATACTATTTTGACTATTTCCTAAACTTAACCAACGTCAACGTCAAGTCAACTTGCTTTCAAAGGCATTCATTCATGCGCGTGTGTGGAATCAGAGAACTCTTATCCTACTCCTATATCATACAAACGAGAGCATGATTTTTTATATTTTTCTTAGTTAGAAAATTGAATCTTTTTATACAAATTAAGGTGTCTCATCAGTACACATGTATTAAAGTAAAAAAAATACAAAAAATAATATTATTTCGTTCTGATAATGCAAAAATGTTCAGGTCCCACCGAGATTTGAACTCGGATCGCTGGATTCAGAGTCCAGAGTGCTAGCCATTACACCATGGGACCTTGTACGACAATGTTCTCCACACGTATTTGAGGCGTACTTAACAAACAACAAAAAAGATTAATACCCATCCCTTATAATTCTAACTTACTTAAATATAATCAGAGAACACAAAGAATTTCATACAAAATATTTATTAGTCCATTACTTATATATTACAAGTAGTTTTTACAAGTATAAATATTAACGTCATGTACCGTATTGTATCAATCATTTAGTTCTGCGTTGTGATCAGTTGCTTTTGGTGTTACGGTATCCTCTTCATTTGAAGTTTCTTTGGCTTCTGGATTCTTTGCGTCACATTTTGTTTCTTTTTCTGGCTCAGATGAAACACCTACTGCCTTCTTACTGTCATTCGTAGATTGTTTTGGATTACATATCTCTAGTAAATTATACTTCCGGAACTTATAATAATCAGGAGCAACGCTCATCAGACAAGTACCACGTATCACTTCAACTATTACAGCCAATTCTGGATTTTTTAAATCTGCTTTGTTTCCAGGATTTTTTTTACTTATTATCTCAGCCAGATCTTCAATCACCTCCTCCCTGCGTATACTGTTATTGCTATGACGACTGTAATTAAATTAAATTAAAGATAAATTCATGCTGAAACATCGGTAGATTCATAGATAATTTGTACGTACTTAAATACAATACTAAATGTCTTTGGTTCTTGTGCAAAATATTTTTCAAGCAGTGCTTCTGCTTTCAATTTGATGTCATTCATGTTCGCCTTGCAAACAATTTCAATTGGAAGTAACCGTAATAAAAACCTTGTACGCTGTTGCTTTGTTTTATCCATTTCAGTGATAATTTTGGTAACCAATTCCAAAGGATTTTCCAAGGTACTTCTTATAAAAACCACATTCTTCACACCAGTATTAACTACCTAATATACATATCATAAACAGTTAGGATTCCCAGTGACACATTATACAAAATGATAAAGTGCATACCTGAAATCTTCTAGCATTTACTGGTTTCGAATATTCTGCTTTCAATTCTTTAATTTCTTTATTCAGGGCGGTTGAAATATCATCTTCCTCGTCACTCTGTTCTGCTTCATTAGTATCATCATCTTTTTCTCCTGGCGATAATTTGGCATTATCACTATCAGATTCCTTGAACAAGAAACAATTTGATTTCTTTATTACGAAGTACGAGCTTATGTCATTGTTCAATTCCACTGTATACCTTTGTGGTATCTGGTCCATAAATCTCATCAGAAAATTCATTAAGTATTTTGTAGGCATCTCGTACGCATTCTTTCTCAGAAAAATTACAAGTGCATAAGAATCCTTTCATACCTGGTTCTAAACTAAATTGTTTTTGTTTTTTATTTCCATAATTATGGAAGTAACTCTTCTTGCGTTTTTGTACGCTCATTCTCGTAACAGTTTATTTATCAGAAATATTTACGGCCACGTGAAGTCGTATAAAATGAATACACTATACCACAGACGACACGAGATACACAACATGCAGTATATGATTATGATATATATAGTACGCAGATCATCGCGCCGCAGAGGAGGGAAAACTTGAGGACAATATTAATTTTAAATCAAATGATTTATTTCCTTAAAAAAAAAAGAATAAATAGACAAATAAAGAATAAGGTACAGTTAAATTATAAGACACGATCGTACGTTGCAAGTTTTAGTCCCATTAGCTCTGCGTCCGAGTCATGACATTCCTTTACTAGACAGTGATGGCTTTACATGCTATTGCGCTATTGCACTGTATGTGTCTTCTAATGTATACATTATTAACTTTTAATCTACGTTCATATACAAGTGTTATCGTACAAAATGGATATTAATGAGCAGTCGAATGATTACAATCCATGCGCTAACTTTCCGTTTGGGAGTAATTTGAATTCTCTTCTATACTTATAGCACAGGGAACATATTCTTGTCCTGATTCCTGTAAAACGAACAATTCATATATCGTGGTACTTTCGTAAGATTTTCGTATAGCACCGTGTAGAACGTACCGAGTTAACAATAATTTGTCGTCCTTCCTCTAAATTGAGCCCGTCCATATCTTCTGCCGTCAATATTATCACAGAGTCTTCAGGTATGTTTTCATCGATGTAAGTTATGGGTATCTCGGACGATACCTGGTTAAAACCCATTAACGATGTGAAATAAAATATAATTTACGATGTTCGATAATTTCTTAATTTACTCTTTCTACCTCGCAATACGCGAAATCGGATTCTTCATTTCCGTGAATCTTCGCCTCCGCGTTGTTCTTCGAATCCGCTGTTCTTTGTTTCCTCGAGTTCAAAGATCGTTCCGACTTTTTCCCATCCTGTTGAAGACGTCTCCATATCGTCGTCTTCGGGATGTGGTAAGTCATCGAGGCCATTGCCTGCGACATTTTTCCACCCTTGCAAGCAGCAACCGCTTCTTCTAAACGAGACTTCTTCAATTCTTCATTTTCCGTTTTACGCTTTTTCCAATACGACAAAGGTAACTTTCCCTCGTCCACTAATCGAGCTTTGTCACGGAACAAAGTAGTCTTCGGAATCTAAATAAACGTAATTATATTGCTCACTGTGAACAGGATGGACCTAATCATAAAAAATCAAATAATAACTTACTTTAAACTCTAGCGCAACTTTCGTAAGATTCTCTCCCCTTTCCAGAGCCTTGACCGCGGCTTCCCGTTTGTCCGAGTCGTAAGATCTTTTCATTTCGGAACGTAATATCTGATATCCTTCTTTCTGAATCCTCCGCCATAATACGGTCTTCGGTATACTGAACATTTCCGATGCATGCTGTAGACTCGAGCCGCCTGTAGCAAGAACGAATCGTGAAACAAACTCTAGTTTACATATTTATTTACAAAAAACTAAAATGACACCGACTGATCACTGCGTTTATAGCGGCTTTCATGCACTCCGCAGGATACTCATTTCTCGAAGCATTTAAATGTATGCCCAACGCTTTTGCCCGCATATACAAAGTCGAACGCGGTATATTATGCTTAGTGGAAGCTTCTATCAACGTTTGACCCAATTTTAAATCATTAATCGCCGATGCTAGCATGTCGTCATTGTAGTCTCTTTTGGTTGCATCACGTCTGCGTTTCTTCTTTTTATTCAGAGTACAATTTTCAATCGTTTCCTCTTCTGCTTTCTGCTGATCCTCCAAGTCCTCATAATCTTGTTGCAACGCATCAATGACATTATCTTCTCCTTCACTAATTACAGTCATTGGCTCTTCCGTGGTCTCATTAAAATCTTTACTGTTTTCAATAGATCCAAAATCGTCAAGCCCATCGATCTGGAAGCAAGTATACATGAGCCAAAGGTGTTCGCAGCGAAATGAGATACTCATAGTCATTTTATGAATCACAATTAGTACTTTATATACCTCTATAAGACCACAGATTTTTAATGAACGCGCTGCCTCTAATAAACTACTCATATTATCANGCTACGATTTCTCCTATTCTCGACCACGTATGTGTTCACGACTACACGACGAATTTAAATTGCAAATGAAGGAAGANTAAACTACTCATATTATCAACTGGGACCCGTACTTCTCCGTGATAAGTAAATTCTATGATAGACTTTATGTCCTGAGCAGATATATCGCTTAATATTATTGTCGGATGATCCTCGTTCACTTGACTTAGTATATCCTGAAAATGAAAACATCGTTCGAGTCTACGAGGGACGAGCAATTTTTACGATTGACAATAGACAGTATCGTTCAAGTCGAGTACCCGGAACAAAGTGCTGCAAGCGCATAAAACTATTCGATGAGCATGAATACGTTCCCCGGCTGCAGCCAGGGTAACATCGACCATGCAGTCCTCCTCCAACAATTGTCTGACCACGTCGGACAAGTGACTCTGATAATCGTTCCATTTGAACCAATAACTCTGATTGATCTCGTGCTGGTCAACGATCTCTGACATGCCGTTTCAGTTTCGTTTCCTTTTTCACTTTTGATACAACACTTGTCGCGTTTACATATACAACCACACCTATGTAGGACCGGAATTTGGAACAGGACTGACTAGGATTGACGTTTCTTACTCGTTTCGCTGCTTCTTTACGATCGCGATCCCGCTACGCATAGATACAATGTCAACGATTCGATTACTCGGATCACTTTTTGTGCACTGAAACAAAGAATCTTTTATCACAATTTCCTCGAACTCCGTATTCCCGAACTGTACTCCACGCCCTAAAGTATTAAATCCTGTACACAGGCTATCTAAAGCTGGTATTTTCCTGTACATATTACTACAATCTATAGGCAGTGCAATGCATAGATGCCAGACTGAGGACCGGGAGCCATCGGGAATCAGCCCCTCCACTTACGCACACAATCGCACCGTGTCCGTCTGCTCCGAGTTCGGCTCAATTTCGGCTTGTAGAGAGAGAAGGCGAGACATCAGTCCGTCGCTCTTGCTCCTGAGGCAAAAATCCAAGTTGCGCGCAACCGACTGACGACGATTGATGTTTCGCTTTCTCTCTCTACGAAGCCGAAGTTGAGCCGAACTCGGAGCACACAGACACGGTGCGATTGTGTGCGTAAGTGGAGGGGCTGATTCCCGATGGCTCCCGGTCCTCAGTCTGACATCTATGGTGCAATGTCAGTTCTCTTCGTTCCCCTTGGTTCCTCTTTCGTGTCGGTGAAAATTCGGGATTCCTAAAAACTAACAGGCTCTTGGTTTTCTAATTAATTCACCAATTCATCGGAATTATTTATTGTAAAGGAAAATGGTTAGTCGCCTTGCGTACATCACAGATTTTACGTATCGTTTTGTATTCACGTGAAAGCTTGTTTCTCACGATATATTTGAACATGTGTCGGTATAACCTAGATTGTGTGATCTTGTATTTTACTTTAATAAATGTAAACTGGTTTTCGAAATTTGTACGTTCTTTTTCCGAGCGATTTTTCCGCTAGTTTTAACTTTAATTAATACGTGTACGTTTTCGCTCTGTAATTATGTTTGTTATACCACTCAACGTAGCATCCGTACATAGCGTTGATCACTATAAATATGTTCTACACAGAAGATCAAAATTGGCCCTCAGTAAGTAATGAAAATTCATCATTTTATCGCAGAAACCCTTGATGTTACACGGGCACGAGCGTGCCATAACGCAAATTAAGTACAACAGAGAGGGTGACTTGTTGTTCTCCTCGAGTAAAGACAAACGGCCAAACGTTTGGTACTCTCTGAATGGAGAACGTCTTGGAAGTTTTAATGGGCATAATGGTTCAGTATGGTGTATAGACGTCAATTGGGACACGACAAGATTTCTGTCGGGAAGTGGTGATAATTCTCTGAGGGTTTGGGATTGTCAAACAGGTCCATATCTTTACCAGATTCATCTACATTTCGATCTTGTTCTATGTCTTATCCCATATTTACTATTTCATAGGGAAAGAAATAGGATTACTCCACACAAACAGCTCTGTGAGGACGTGTAGCTTCAGCTATTCTGCAAATTTGGCAGTTTATTCGACTGACAAAGCATTGGGACATCAGTGCGAAATGTTCATTATGGACATTAGAAACGTGGACGCAGTGTTGTCTCAAGAAGATGCAATTTCTAGAATCGCCGTTAATGGTCCTAGGATCTCGGCGATCTTGTGGGGTGCTTTAGACGAAACGATAATTACTGGTCACGAGGATGGTGAAATTACCATTTGGGATGTCAGGGTACGTGACAACGTTTAGAATGCAAAGCACCAAGAGTTTTTTTATGACGCGATTTCGGTCTGCAGACGGCAAAGAAGTTACAAAGCATCAAGTGTCACAAGTCACAGATAAACGATATGCAATTTAACAAGGATGGCACTATGTTCGTCACAGCGTCGAAGGACAATACTGCCAAATTGTTTGACAGTGAGTCATTGATGCTGTTGAAGACATACAAAACGGAGAGGCCCGTGAATTCCGCTACGATTTCTCCTATTCTCGACCACGTATGTGTTCACGACTACACGACAAATTTAAATTGCAAATGAAGGAAGGCATAAATAGTGGATTCATTTCGCAGGTGGTTCTCGGAGGAGGTCAAGATGCCATGGATGTCACGACGACCTCTACTAGACAGGGCAAATTCGACTCGCGATTTTTCCATATGGTGTTTGAAGAAGAGTTTGCACGTTTGAAAGGGCACTTTGGTCCAATCAACTCCCTCGCGTTTCATCCTAACGGTCGCAGCCTGTCGACGGGCGGAGAAGATGGGTACATTCGCATCAACACGTTTGATCAATCCTACTTTGACTTCCACTTTGAATATTAATTTTAGGATAAAGGAAATCATCGTGTATCGATTGATAATAAACGATGCAAATTTTTTTAGGTATTCTTTATTTAAATTTATTTGTATTAAAAAAAATAATAGTACATATAACTGTATTTATGTAATTATCAGAACAATACTAATGGAGGTAGTATTCAGCAGTAGAACAAGTATATAATATCAATAGTTTTATGTTCACACTGTGTAAAAGGAAGATAGTGGAATAAGTCGAACAATATCAAAACTGCATCTTAAGTCTACGTTTCGTATTTGAAATTCGTTCTCACCAAGTATTTCGCTTTTACTTGAGCAACGTCGTACACGATGTATTCGTTGTACAACAGAGCAGACTTTTTGGGAAGTTTGGCAGGAACAGCCGGACCGTATGGAACTTCGACGCCGTCTTTAGTCTTGTGAACGTCGCTGGGATCTGGTTGCGTCTGACCGCGACCCCAGGTCGAATGTTTTCCGCTCGGCAATTTCTCGATGTAATCCGCTTGATATCTTTCATACATATTGCCCAATGCTACCTCGCAGAGCAGTAGCAATCCCGTAGGATTTCCACTGTGCGTGCAACAATAGTTCGCGGATTTGGACACCATGTCCGCGAAGTAGATACCTTTGCCGAACATGTAACCAGTAACTGGTGCCTCCGGCGGAGCGATTCTCAAGCCTTGAGAGAGAATACCGGCGAAGTTGGTGGTGCGAGAACCGTGCCACAGCAACTTCCTGTTCGGTAGCTTCTTGAATGGCTTGTATCTGCTCTCTTCTCCCTGTCTCTTGACGACGAATACATCCTCGATCTCGAGCTTGTATTGCGTATGAGTAGACGCGTGCGTGTTCTTCAGGTATCGTTCGATGATCTTGTATTCCTCGCTCTCCTTGTCCAGCACATCCATTTCGGCGTTCAGTTGCTTGTAATGGGCATCAAGCGGATTCATCGTTTTGTCAGTCTTAGTATGCAAGAGGGAATAAGCGATCTCCATTTCAAGCAAGGCTTCCAACATTTCGCATTTGGCATGGATTTCTTCGGCAGTATTCAAAACTTTCGGCTCGCCTACGCCAAAGTTATGAGGTATTAAATTGTAAAATCTATTGGACGCGTCGAGCAGTAAAACCGGATCAGGGTCCTTCTTCTTCAAACTTTCTTGCAGCTCCGTTAACACCGTGTAAGCTTTCTGAATCTGTTTCTTGGACAATTTTCCAAGCGGCATCTTGTCCGTATCGATCTCGAACTCCGCCATCACCTTCTTCATGGACGCTTCGTCAAAGATCAATTTTATCAGATCCTGAATCGGTTTTTGTAGTTCGCTCTTGATATCGGACTCCAATAAATTGTCTGGCACATCTTCTCCGTAATCGACGTCGACCGGATACATCTTGTGTGGTACTTTGAAGAAATTTTCTCTGTTGCTCCACATGTTCCCGCTTTTCTCTTCGTATAAACTTTCAAACTGGTCTATGGCATCGTCCAAAGGCAATTCATCCAATTTTGTACCACCAATAGTCGTTCCTATCCTGCCCCAGCTTCTGTACAGCCAAAACTTATTTTTCTTGTCGTGCTTCAAGATTTGTAGCTTGTAGTAGCTATTCTTCTTGCTTTGTATGTCGGTGTTCACTAACGTCGCGGTGTATTTGTCATTGCCCTTCTGATAAACATGCGCGCAATCTTGTAAACCGCTGTCCGGGTCAACGGCTCCGCCTTCTTTCAATTGCAATTTCACCTTGCCGGATCCTGACTTTTCGAAGACACTTTTGCCCCTGCTCTTCGCGGCAGATTTCTCTGCCACGACGTTAATCCTGCTGGACAAATCACCGCCCCAGCTCGATATTGTTTTCTTCTTTATAAGCGATATCGCAGGCTTCGTATATTCTTTGGCTTCATCGATAAAGTCTCTGGTGATCACTTGAATATCCAGCTTTTCAGCTTCCTCCATCTTCTTGTTCATTTTATCGAGTTCACTCTGAGTCGATATAACAGCGGCTACGTTCTCAGTGAGCTTGGTTACTACATCTCCACCAAGGAGCATGATATCTCTCTTCATAGCATCTTTATCTTTGAACTGGCCTATAATCACGAACTGCATGTGCTTCAACGGTCTTGGTTTTGCCTCGACTAGAGGTCCAGAGTCGACAGTGTCCTCCTTCTTCACGGCGCTAGATGTTGACGGTGCGGTTACCTTTATAAGCCGTCTTTTAACTTTGAATTTTAAAGATTTCCTGGTGGACAATTTGATCGTCAGTCTTTCCATGTAGTCTTATCATCGTGTCATGACTAAATCTAAGATACTCACAGTTGCGGGTATTCCGCTTTCAAATCTGATGGCAGCGAAAATTTTTTCCTCTTTGGATCTTGCGTCACGTTCTCGCACTTGGTCCATTCCGTTAAATCTCCAGTGCAAGCGTATCCAACGCCCGAACGATATACAAGTTGACCATTGCATTTTGGGCAGGGCTTCAAAGCTCCGAAACAGATTGCATCCGCCAAGTACTCTATTATCTGTAACAATAATTTCAATAATAATACAAACGTTGATCCAAAACTATAAATCGTACTGCGTCGATCTAAAATACGCACAGCTGACTGTCCCTCTGGAACCCGTTGATTGTTAGCTTGCAACATAAGAATGAGATCAGTTTTTTTTATGGAAGACAATGTATCTTTGATTGTAAACAATGCGTCGTTTTGTTTTTTCAATTCTGCCTCCTCCGCCGCGTCCTCTGGCTCGTTTTTTATTTTCTTTGCCGGCGTCGCATCGTCTGCTTTAATTTTCGGCAAAGCATCTTTAACTTTCTGCAGATCTTCTTTGGAAAGATCTTCCTTGCCAGGAAGCATGTCACCGCTCTCGTAAAATTGTAAATCTTGTCTCACTTTTGCAAAGCACTCCAGATGATACCATCTATCCATGCCACCAAACCTTCTGGCATTCTCGCTCTCATAATCTTTCTTTGATACTCTTATCTCTTTCTGTACTATTCTTTCCTGACAAGCTACACAAGTCGATTTGTTAGACTTTGCATACTGAACCAAAAAATCACGTAAAGCACCTGCGGCAGCATTGCTAGCACGCTTTTTTCCTCTCCCAGATGGTGGCGGTGGCAAATTTATACACTCCTCTGTTGAAAAAGAATAAAGAAAAATAATTTTCTTCAAATTCTCCTGTCTTGCTGAGTATGATACCACTATATTTTAATATACAAACCAATCTTCTTCTGAATCTCCTTCTGATCTTCCCAACGAATATTATCAAAATTTCCAATATCTCCAATAGCTTTTGGTCTTTGTTTAACGAAAAAACACTTGAAATGGTACCATTTTGGCACCTTTCCATCGTGAACGGGACTCTAACGATTGAAAGGAGGAATGAGTTCATTGAATTCAATCTATTGCAACATTCCTGATACCCAGAACAATATAATCAGGATTTGATGCTTTTAAAGACAGAATTAGCTTAGGTATAAGTGTACTGCAAATTAATAATGAGCGAGATAACAATTCGTATAAAAGGAAACGCGCAATATTGTAACGAAATGTCGGTTTCTTTGTTTCGAGCAAACCATTGACGGTACCAGAACATTATGTACCAATGACGCACAAGACAAATAAGAGAGATATTTGCTAGTTGAAAATTGATTGTCCTCAGCGATTGTGACAACGTAAAAATTGAAATTGAAGTAACGCTAAGGAATACCGGTATTGCGTACCTGGACGATCACGGCGAGTCTCAACGTGTCCTTTTGGATAGAATTTTTACATGTTTGGCATGAAGCTCGCGAACTTTTCGCATATTCGACGCAGTACGGCAGATCGGGATTCATCCCTACGATTTCAATTACACTTTCAGATCGTTTCCGTTCGAAGTTCAAAGCGAAGAAGCACCGCTATGCTAACTAAGTAACAACGTAACGAGACAATGTCAGTGCATTCGCCTTCAGCGAGCGTCCGTAAAATCAGACGAACTGCGCGCAGTGTTGCCCGCCAAATCCGGTACGTTCAGAAATCTGGCCTAATTCCTCTCGTCAATGCGACATACCTATAGTTAAAAGCTTGTTAACTTGTAATTTCTTTCAGTTTTTGAATTCTTCTGAAATCAGTCACTTTAGCCTACACGAAGAATAGAAAATTATAAAATCATTGTTTTTTAAAATGCAGTGTCTGTGCGTTAAGTTAGGTACAATGACATACGTAGTCTCTCCCACCCTTGCACGAAAATGGATGACAAATTTACCGCCAAAACTGTAAGCGATTGTTTATTGTAATATTCGTTTTAATTTTCGTTTATGGACAGTCTGTCCGTATTTCTGTAAATTTTAGCATTAATTTGAATAGTGTTTTATTATAATCCGTTTGGCGGAAGTCGAAATGTAAGCGCGGAAGTCCACGCGACGCAAAGGATATCCCAAAACATAAGATGTAATACAATTGTTGGTACACTTTATTTTTATAATCATATAATATATTGTACAAATTATTACAGTAAACTATATATTTTCCGTAATTATGTCTATGAATGTTTTTCTGTTTCATGAACGCAGCTTGCCATAAAAGTGGCTGGCAAGTGTAATAACGTAGAATTAAATAATACAGCCATACAGTGCAAAAAATGCACTGCCGTTGCCATTTTTCTTCGACGAGTGCAATTTCCGTTTTCTTAAAATTATTTCTATATATCTATATGAACAACGTACAAAAACTTATCGAGAAACGATCGAAATTAGTTTAAATTAAACCTGTTAATTTTTTTCCGACTATCTACACATCCGTACAGCGGGGTAAACCTATTGTAAATCCATGGTGTTTACAAGAAGATAATTGATTCTCCCTTTGTTATATACCAGCCGCTATATAATATACGCTATGCTAGAATAATCTTACATATTTATATATATAATATTGCATTTATTTCATTCGATATTATATATATAGACATGCGTTTGCGTTTGCCTGTTTGTTTAAATGTCGCGATGTTCCGTATTACTATAACGAGTCGTTCGGTGTTTCATGATAAATGTACCTTAACAGAAAAAATGTATACACATTACACGTGCCATCCTATTTTATTGATATAATCGTTTATATTATTACTCTATGTTAATGTACATTTTTCGTTTATATAAGAGCGCGCAAAATAAAACTTAAATGTCTTATATCATTACAATTGCCTGTGACGAAAAATTTTCAACTTATAGCGATGTAGGTATAATGTACAATCTTCGAAGGACCCATATTTTGATTCTATATAACTCATCTCTTACGCACAACTTTTTACTAAATATTACAAATTAAACGGAGAATCTGAATTCCGCATATGTCATCGCTTAAAACAGTATGATGGCGAAATTAGAAGAAAAAAAAGAAAGAGATAATGTATAGATGATTAGAGAAAGAGTAGATGACAACCGTTTGGTTCGTGTACCAAATGAGAAGAAACATCGCGAAACAGTCTAGGGCACTCTCGTTAAATAGTACAATTTGTTTGTTACTTGGTATATTGTTTCAAAAGTTGCTTCGCCGCATGACGCGTGGACACAACGTGATTATATGCAGTACGTATGGGACAGTTTTTTACCGTTCATCGCCCTACGTAGTCATATTAGCGTTTAATAACAAAATATAATTAATTCAAATATATTTGTCCTTAGAAAAAGAATTTTACATCGTTAGTGACGTTGCTATTCGAACATACTTCGCAGTATAACGCGTGAGTGTCGCATAAAATGTAAATATACTTCGTATTAATAATTTTTCTTATAGGCGTGTTTATGTACGTGTGTGTGTGTGTGTCTGTGTAGGTCAGGAATATGCAGCTCTAGGATTAACCAAGGAATTAGACTGAAGGCCACCCTTTAATATTTTACAGTCTATTTTATCTATGTCTGATAACAACAATAAAAATTCTTAAATAAATATATCGGTATGATCATTGATGGAATATTATTACGCAATCAACTAGTTTTCTTGTTTTTTTTTCGTTTGTCTGTTTGTTTGTTTGCCAAGAGTTGTAGGTTTACGTGTTTGTTTCTTTCTTTAGTTGCATCTTAAGCATAATAATATGCATACACATGTACACGGCACGTCGGTCATCGTACGTCAGTATGAGATGACCCATCGTATAGAGTACCACAAAATTACGTGAAATTCAGTAAAGACAAGACACATGTATCACTGTGCTGCTGATCATTGCTATTTCGCTCTGCCTTGAGTCGCACCCGACCTGGTCGTAGGCTTTGCCGGTTGTGGAATAATCGTTATTTCATCGTTGATCTTCAATGGTTTCAGAAGGGAATCATTGGATCTGGACGATGGAGACGAAGGTGTGTTCTTCTTATCCATTACTCGCTTAGCTACGACGCTGTGCGCCGAGTATACGTGATTCTCAAACTGCTTGTACATTCCAAATGTGGCAGTGCAAACTGTACACTTATAAGATAGATGCGCCGGCTTCAACGTCATTCCGTGGTCTCGCGCGACGTGATTCAATAATTTCCATTGATATACCTAAAAACATCAAATATCCAGAATCCTCGGATGAGCTTCAATCCCCTTTGTGCGTTTCCCGATCTTCCGCTTACGCGTACGCGATCTTAAGCTTACGAAGACTCGATAATGCAAACTTACCCTGCCGCAAGCAGGACAACGTCCTGCATCCTTTCCTCGATTTGCAGCTTCCTGCATACTAGACGTGACCAAACCGTGAGACCCAAGTAAATGTCTTTCTAAACCCTGTATCAAACATACGACGACGTTACAAATCTGTTTTATGATATTTCTGATAGAAGAGCGAGCACGTTCGCATAATAGTATGTTTATATATACCTGATCCGTGAAAAATCGGAACTGACATTTTTGGCAATTCAACGGAGGTCTATTGTATATCATCTTTGGATGTATTTTTACTTTGTGAATCCATTGCATATGGTTACGAAGTTGCTCTAAATCCTAAAAAGCACATACAAGTCTCTTTACGCAGAGCCTAAATACAGCGACAACCGCGTTATCTCTCATTTTTATAAACTCTTAGTTTATACAGTGACAAACGAACGTATGTAACTTACTTTGATGTAACCATCGCAAATCTCACATATAACGAACGTAGTCTTTCCTCCAGACTTTGACGAAGTCCCAGAGCCGGGAATCGAAGTTTGAGAGGTTGTACGCGGTAGTGGAGTTATGGATATACTTGGCTGGTTTAATAACTTTGCAGTAGGATTTTTGGGGCTCGCCGTTGTATTCTGAAAAATAAAAAGTTCCCTTGTGTTAACAAGTTTTGTTTCATGTTATTGAAACGCAGTCGTGTAGGGCGACGGCGGATACGATCTCATAGCTGAATGAAATAGACGTGTTTTGTCTACAAATTTGTTTCATCTTATTTCATGTCTTAAGTTATCGATAAACACAATTGGCAGTGGAATTGTTAATGTGTCGATAAGTTTTTACCGATATAGGATCGTATCGATGAGATTAGACAAACTTTCGTGATGCGAAACGCTATTAGGAGTCACGATACATCGCTGATGAGACATGGATGATTAAGACAAACTACTAGCACACCGATGATACGCTTAGCCATGACTTTACGCATATTGTTAAGTTCTACGTATAAGCGGACATTTACTTGTTTAATATTATTGTCAATCACAGTAATTCGGTTATGGAAGCTTTCTTTTGAGCCTGCGAAACACATTATTCATGCGTGTAATAAATCTTAAAAGAAATCAATCGAATCTTTTTGATTAGGTTTCCGACGATTATTATTTACCTGTGACGAGGATAATCTAGAGAGAGAGTCGATTACGTTGGGTACAAGTGCAATGGGTGTGGGTTGACCGGAACTGCCGCCGCTACTGCTACTCACTCCCGAGACAGCCGACATGACAGTCCCAGAGCCACCCATCACCTGCCACCACCCATACATTTTTTACTGATTCTTACATTTATATTTACTTTTAATTTTGCAAACCTGCAGTTCTACGTACGTACGTACGTATACTAAGATCGACGATAAGCAAGAATTGAATGGGGAAAAAATGAAAGAGAAAAATAAATAAACACGCGCCGCCAATCGATAGACATAAAACGAAATCACGAAGTGCGATCGAACGAAACGTGTACGAGAAAAGAGAGAGTGAAAATGTTTCGTGTTCGCCGTGAAAAAGAATAAATACGAAGGGAGAAAAATGCATTTCTACCTGGAATATTTGGTTACTGCCAAACTGATAGGAAGTCGGGACCAATAAACCAGACGACGTCGGACGATACATCATACCTGAAACGTTGTCTGAAAGCATCGCGTTGCATTAGAATCGAATTGTCGAACGTTGAACATTAGATTTAATGAAAGAGAGTGAGGTATCTTACCTTGTCGCATCGACGTACTACCCGGTCGTAACGATTTAAGATCAGAGAAGCGTGGCTGCATGGGCGGTCGTCCTCTCCCGCGGCCTGTGATCGGAGCGGGAAGTAGTTTTGGTAGAAGTGGCTGAGCTCCTTTACCGCTCATCGCCATAGCGAGCGCGCTGGAATTCGTCGGTCCGACGACGGGTCTCGTTCGATTCAATCTTGGAATCTTCGCCGGTGGCTCCCAGTCGACGGCCGGTTCCAGATTCTTTTCCGGTCTGAATTTCTTGGTGCATGCGAGTATGTGTCGAGTCAATTTGCCCTTCTGATTGTCCTCGAACGGACAATTGGGACATTGATGAAAAGCTGGGCCGCGCTCCAACCTCCCGCGAGTATTATGTTCCGCCTCCATATGGAATAAGATGTCGTGAGGGCTACGTACTTCGATCGGACAGAAATTACATTTGTAGACGTAGTTGCGCATATGTGGCGTTTCTAAATGATGCTGCATGACCAGGGTCGATTCCGTTTTAAAATTACAGAATTCGCATTTTTTCAGTTCTAAATGGAATGGTTCGTTATTTTCTTTACTAAATTCTAGATTCTTAATGAGCGAATTTATAGCTATTTGAGTCTCGGCCGATGTGCTACCTTTGCCCTGCTTACGTTTTTGAGTCCGTAAAAGATCGGTTTGCACATATTCCTGAACAAGATTCACTCCGATTTGCATGAAAAATTTGCCCAATGGTAAATCGAAATATGTCGTCATTTTGTTTTTGTCGTCTTGCCTTACATCTTGTTTGTCACTTATACTACTAAATCCAGACTCAGTTATATCTAACGAATTGTCAGCACCTCTGTCCTCGCCGTCCTTTCTACTACTCTTCGAACTACCACCTTCGTTCTCACTTTCGTCCCCTTTATCTTTGTTTTTCCGATTGCTCTCGTCCATCGAGTCCTCCTCGCATTCCTCTGCCTTGATTTCCTCCGCGTTCCTCTTGATCTCTTCTTTTTCCTGTTCCACCAAGCATTTCTCTAATTTCGTGACGAAGTTCTTCAGTGGCTTCAAAGGCGGTTTTTCATACACGTACGGTACTATGAAAGACGGCGCCTCTACCACGAACATGTCGTCAGTCAAAGTAGGTAATATGGGAGGTGTCACGGTAGGTGTTACGGTGGTCATGCTCGTGGTCTTAGGGCTCAACTGTGCGGCTTTCGATGTCATGGGCACCGGCGTGATGGTAGTCCGCATGTTAGGATACATGGTTTGCGTTTGCGTCATTCCCATCGGTACTACCGAAAATGAGCTGGTACTAGAAACGTTGTGATGAGGCTTATTGCTGCTGACGGGAACCCCGCCGCGTCCAGAGAGTATGGAATTCGTGTCTATAATAACTAAAGTAGGTTCCTTCTTCCCTCCCTTTATGGATTTACTACCAGCAGCAATTTCGACTAATCGTTTTGTATCATTGACTACAATAGTAGTTTTGCTGTTCTTCAATGGTGATTTCAGTTTCGAATTTTCCTTATCTTTACTATCGATACCAGCTAGGGGATCTTCAGGTTTAATTTCTTCGATGTCCGATCCATCGTCGTCTACCTCCTCCTCCAGTTCTTTTTCTATGTAACTCGTCCTCTTTATGTTACGAGTACTTCTTCTCGGCGTGATATTACTCAGGTCCACCTTTCTCGACTTCCTTTGTTTTTCTTTGTTCGCACGTTCTGGAGAAGCATTCAAACCGTTCTTTGCACTGTCCGTTATTTCTTCTATGTCGGGACTGTCACAACTTCCGTTCTCTTCACAGATTTTCACCTCGGACGTGTCGAGACTGCTGTCAGCGATCTCGCTATTGTCGTTGAGCTGAATTTCGCTACTGCCCGACGCATTTTTGTTCTCGGGGCTAGTATTCTTCAAAGTGAACACATCGTCGTTATCCGAATGTATCTCGGTTATGCTCTCGTCGAGACATTCGACGTCCGAATTGTTACTCTGTTCGTCGATGTCCATAGCCTCGTGCGAGGTGCTTTTACACTTATCATCAGTCTTAGACACTTCACTAAAATTGTTCATCTCACTGACACCCGGCGACGATCTAGACATCTTCGAATCGTTCTCTGACTCGGACATTTCACTTTCTTTACTTCTACTTTGCTCCGTTCCATTTTCATGCTCACTATTTTCAGAGTCTATGCCTCTCTCTTCTACCTCGGTTTCCATTCTATGCTCGTCCTCGTCGCCTTCCTTCCCATTTGCCGCCTCCCTCTCTCCCTTTACGAAGCTACCAGCTTCTTTCGATCCATAGATCTTCACGTCGACGAATTCTTCTTTGTCACTATAATTTCCATTTACCCCGTTTGGAATCACATCTGAAAACACAACGAAACGTCATTACGCTCAAACTCGTCGATGACAATTGAATCGAGTACGCACGACAAGTGTACGAAGAAAAACTGACGAGAAACGATCAGAGATCTCGAATGTAAACAGTGGAAGTGGTCCGAAAAAGAATCGGTGTACGCGAGGTAGGAGGTTCGAAAAAGCTAGAATCGAGTGCCTACCTTTGAGAACCTTATCGGGACGGGCTTGAGACGAGTCCTTAACAGGGGGTTCTTCCAACGTGCCTTCCATGGGGCCACCACTGTACGGTTGATCTAAACAATTAATGAGAACAGAGATGGTGAGTGGTTCGTGGCGGCCAGGACGCGTTTCATTACATCCACGACATGAACGTGAACGCGAGGACGGGGAGAGGGAGGGAATTTTTAGCGGGGCCGAATTTTTCAAAATGGCGCTGCGAATTCCGTACTCCTATTTCCTTGTTCCCATAACCAACAAAGTTACGTGGTACGAACGGCCGCCTTTCAACTCGTGGCGTCGTCCAAGTCGAAACCGTGCACCTCGGTGGATCTACGAAATCTCGATCCCGCAGGCGTACAACTACGAACGCGATCCGAGGGGATAAGGGAGTCACCCGTGAATCAAAACGATCGGACGAAACTCGGAGTCCTGCGTGAAGTAGCTTGAATGGTTAGCGTCGCTCAGTCAGTCACCTGCAATCGCTCGCCAGCCACCGCGTCCGAGCGCCAGCCAGTCAGCCCTCCGCCGTGTCTCTTCGTCTTCGTCTCCGTCTCCGTCGCCTCTTTTACAATCACACAATCTTCACGTCCACAACAACCTTCGGAACCTACCGAACCTACACTTATACCTACACCTTGGACAACCTACACATCGAACTTTCCCCTTTTGTACGCGTCGCACGCTTTGTACGTACATTCGCACACACGCACACACGCGCGCTCTATCATCCAACTCGTGCCTATCCATGGTCCATGGATGAGCGCGCGAGCGCACAACCTTCCGAACTCCACTCGTTCTATACCAGACTTCTATACTATGCGAGCGTGTATGTACAGTACGTATACCGCATGCCGGACAAACACGCCAACCACCTACGAAACTACCCTATGACCTACCGAATCCGATCATGACACGGACCGATCTCCCACGACGATGCTGCTGCACTTTAACGGCTGCACCTTACGGACGTTCAGTTTCAACGGTTTAACGCACTCCGCGCGACCGAGAAAACCCGCGTACCAGCAAACATTTTAGCACGGATCAGAGTACGGGGTACGGGCGAGAAACTGGACGATGAACGCGGACCATTTTCTCTATGCACCCACGATTTCTCGAGGTGCTCGAAGTTGCCCGTTTCGTCGTCTTCTCAAATGGCCCGAAACCTCACGGGAAATACTGATCTCGATTCGCGCGTCGAACGACGGACGAAACCGAGCACAAGCTCGGAGAATCCATGGCGTTCTCTCGCTTTTAACCTACGCTCACGTTCGATCTCGATGTCTCGAACAGCGTGCGATAACGTTAGACGAAAGAGCGGTGAACGTGACGGAGAACGAATTGATATTGGATAATCTGAAACACGTTGGCATGGGATTCCGGTACCCTCGGTTCGGAGCATGTCTCGTGCTACTTAACTCGCTATTCACGAATCCCGGCTCTACATGTAGCTAAGTAAAGGTAATGGAACGCACACGAAACTTGGCTCCGTATCCTGTCACCAGGCAGGCAGGCAAGTAAGCAAGCAGGCAGACAGGCAGGCAGGCACAAATATACGCACCTGACCGGTTGCTCTCCTAAGCGATTCTCTGATACCGCGACATTTTTTCACAACCCGCGAACTTCGATGCCGGCGGTGGAGTTACGGATTCGTCCTTATACGCACGATACACGATTTATTCACAAAACCTGTAAATAGTGAACATTCATCGCTGAAAATTAGGCACCAGAGGGCAGCCGCGACGTTGGAAACGTTAAAAACTTATGCCCAGGGCCGTCGAGTCGTGGGCTTTTTTCACGAGGGTCAAAGTTAAAGCAGAACCGAGATTAGAAAGACGAAGGGATCGCGTCGGGTCAGAGAAGATATTTTTTTCGTTCTCCTTCTATTTGCGTTTGATATTTGTTTGCCGTCGTCGGTCCGGTCCACACGCGGACGTTAGAATGCTTCTGTTGAAGTTCGCGCGAAAATCTACAACAAATTATCGTGTAAAGAAACGAACGGATGTCCTACTTAAGTTTCCATGAAAACCATGCAACGTACTGTCCATCCCTCGTTCGTTTCTTTATTCGTCTTAAACCCGCGAACACAAATCAAAACAAAGCTGCGTCGATTTCTGTTTCTGTAATAACATAATTATGTTAAAACAAAAATTATTCGAATCGTGGTATGATAAATAGAATGCGAAGCGTTAGTACTTTTCCCAGAATTCTACTTTGTACGTATGCATGGATAATTTGCTGATCACGCTCTTAAGTAAGCAAAATAATATTGCTGGATCACGTTATTAAATGAATAAGTATATGAGTATGTATAGATTGTACTCTAGTGCGATTGCTTATTAATATTAATCGACGATGATCAATTTTAATGCGTAATCGTTAAACCGAAGATATTACAACTATACACTTTAAACGTGTGAAGTCATCGAAATCGAAGTACTACACGTATATCGTATATCGTACGTGTATCATAGATACGACTCGTAGGAGCGAAGTTACGCGGATGTCTGTATTTAATAGCGATCGATACTTGTATAATAAACGAGTAGCATCGCTCTGACTATGACAACTTATTTATGATACGTGTTAAAGAGAGGCCGGTTCTAGTTCAGATTTCGAGACGAATTTAGCGATCCATAGAGGCGATCCGTTTAATTAACAAACTGAGAAAGAAGAGGAGCAGAAGTAACAGGGAATGCAGAAGGATCGTTACGGCCCTGGTTGTATTGTGTTATTCTGTAGCACACAACTGTACAAATTATAAAATTCAACAAATCAATCGCAAGTCCCTTGGCGTTTGAACGTATAGACGATGTTTCCTATTCGCTTTGTCTATGATCGAAAACGGTATTACTCGTTTTTACTAATTTAGTGAGATATTCGAGAAAGCTGCCGCCATTTCTTCGTACGTAAGTGTATAAGGGCTGGCTTAGCTGTCGAACGGCGGAACAGCTGCCGTGGTGGTCGCGAGCCGATCGCGATTATCCCCCCAAAAAGAGGACCGATAATCGAAACACGCACACATCGGGAATCGCCGCGCTATTTAAATTCACTGACCGTTCGTAGGCACTAATAAATATCCGGCCACGCACACGGACTCCTCCGACACTCGATACACACCGTTTTTATATCAAAATTATTCACATATATTTTCTGTTTATTTGGGTACGACGTCACGGATCCTTCTTACCTTCGTCGTCGAAAACGGCCAAGATGGCGACGGCAATCACGTGATCGCAAATTTTATGACGTACGCGTACTGTTAAAATTAAAGGGACGAAACGACCAGTAACGTTTGTTATACATTGTCACGTGACCGGGTACACGTGCACGTCCAATGAGAGTCTCTCCCAAGAATAAGGACAATCTTCAATTGTAACAATGTAGATGTGCATAATATGTATTTCCAATACGCCGCGACACGTTCCTCGCGTGTAAGAGTTCACCTATTTTTTATCCATACGTACGGGACGAAGTACTAATGTTTCCTTGATTCCTACGTTTTCATTTTTTAATGTCACACTATAAAAACATCCTTGTAAGTGTACGACCTATCTTCAGTCTTCGTTTATTCGACATTACACGAGTATAAAAGTTCATTACACAAAATCATGTATACAATAATATTTACATTCTATGTATTTACAAGTGAACGTTAAAGATTATCATCGTCTTCTTCATTGAAGGATAATACGGTTCTTTCTTGCTTTGTTTTTTTCATCTTCTTCTTGGCTGGTTTACCAGCAGCATTTGTCTCTGTATCTGCTGCTTTATTTTTCTTGTTGAATATTATTCTTTTGGATAAATCTGCTGGTGCACTGGCATCCTCTACGATGAAACATTTTAACTATTATACAATTCCTCAATTATCGCTTCCATTGTTGATACCTTCTTCCTTTTTTTTCTTAAATGCTTCTGCTTCTTCTTCTGTCAAATGGTCTGAATTTAATACAACTACAACAGGTTTCTCCTCGTTACGTTCCTCTTCATCATTATCCGAGTCTTGTGGTAATACTTCTCTCTGTTTCAATAAGTCATTTATGTAAGTTGTTCGTGCAAGTCACAAATTGCGTGCACGCATAATGCGATTATGTGATGCATATCCCCAATTATTTATACTGAATAATAATAAAACGTGAGTACTGCAATCCTTAACTTGAAAACTGACAATAACAACATGTACCTTCGTATCAATCGTAGGTCCTTCTTTGTATCCAATTCGTTCCTTTATTTCACGTAAAAATTTTGGTTCGTCCGGTTTAATATACGATACATTATGTTTTTTCTTCGACATTTTGTCACTGCTTGCATACATTAAAACGTCAAAATAAATCTCAACAACATGTCGATATACCATGCGCTGCAGACAAACGATTACTTCTACGCTTCACTGTTAGATGGCGCCAGTAGGGCCGGTGATTTTCAAGGAAAGGGATGTCGGTGCATCCTGTTTTTTTAAAAAAGCTCGCCATCTTCCGCAACCGTGTCGTTTACAAAAGTCACAATGACAGGGTGGTCGTACGTAACATCCATCTCCAAATAAAAGGATCGTATCATTTATTCTTCTCATATGATATAACGATAATATTCTCGTTAACTTTTACACGATCAACTATCCATAAAAATGTAAAAAAAACTCTTAAAATTTGCGAACGTGGACAACGGATTCGCGTCGGTAGGATACGNCTTCTCATATGATATAACGATAATATTCTCGTTAACTTTTACACGATCAACTATCCATAAAAATGTAAAAAAAATTCTTAAAATTTGCGAACGTGGACAACGGATTCGCGTCGCTAGGATACGATTCGTTATTCGTTGGTCTAACGATGATATTCTACGCCAAACGAAACTCGTAAATAATCGTACATGTTCTCGGAAACAGTGGTCCATACCTCGATCGTTCGGCGAGATTACATTCGTTAATAATCGTCACGATGTACAAAGCTAAATACAAAGGCTTAAATGCGAATGAGTACGCGTTAGATACGTCGTTGTTGTCTTCCAGAAATCGATACGATGATTATTGTTAAGCGAGTATTTTTTTATTTAGAGTACAATTTTCTAAGGAGGAGGAGGAGTGATTTTATAGGCGCGTCACTTCGGAGTTGTTTAGGGCCCTTAGTTTTCCGTCTGAATGGCTAGACCGGCGATGTCGCACGTGTGCCTGCGTGCTGATAATGTACCCGCTCTCATCCTGACGATTGTGCTTTTCCATTTGGATCACCGGCACGCACCTCGGCGCCGGACCGTCCAAACATTCGCAGCTGAGGCTCGCGTCCAGTCCACTCTGATACTGCGCGGGTATCAGCAGGCTTTCCGTGGACTTGGTGGGTTGAAAGTGCCTGCTGGAAGTGCTAGAATAGGTCGTGCTGCTACTCGTCCTCCTCTGCACGGTACCGGTCGGCGTTTTCGCTCGCCCGTGGCCGCTTTTCCCGGGTCTCTCGGCGCTGTACGTCTTGACGGTGGCCGTGTCCAAGTAACCGTACCCGAAACCGTACCCACCGAACGCCTTGGTGGTTAAATTGTCCCAGGATTTTGGCTTGGCATACTGAAGGCACGGCGGTGGTCGTTGATGGACGCTCGGATCCCAATAAAGGGTGTCCGTGCTTAGGCTCGTTGAACAGGAAGCTACGCTTTCCGCCGCGGTCGAGATATCGCTACTCGTTACGGAATGTAGACTATGGCCAGACGTTCGAGGACAACTATGTGTTCCATGTTGCTGTTGTTGTTGTTGCTGCTGCTGCTGCTGCTGCTGTTGAGATTGCTCTCGCTGCGCGTGATGATGCTGTTGCTGTTGCTGCTGCTGTTGTTGCTGCTGTTGCTGTTGCTGTTGATGATGATTCTGCTCGTTTCTCGCTCGTCTTTGCTTCTCTCGGCGTCGACGACTAGGCACGCAGTTCGGATCGCAGCACGGACTGGCCAGGTCGTACGCGTCCAAACTACCGCTGTCCGATTGTTCTCTCCGACGTCTGGCACTAGAAATACAAGCTACGCATAGACTATTCTGCGGCGGGGGATGAAGGGAAGGTTGATCGTCACCGCCGCCGCCGCCTCCGCTCGATTGTTGCTGACAGGACTTGTGCGACTTGGACTTTGCCGGCGTGCTGTTCATTCCATTTGCTTGGTGGTAGCTGTGGCGTGCCGAGGACGCGCTGGCACCGGAGTCGCTCGACATCTTCGAAAGGAAGTGGTGATGGTCGCTTCGCGAACGGGGAGGACCCACCGCTACCAAACAGGCGGCGTTCCGTGGAATCAAACACGGTCGTCCGTCGGGAAACTGTAAAAATGTTTATTAATTTTGTCTTGTCTTCGTTTGCGTATATTTGGATTAGATCTAGAAAGGAATAGTACCACGTTGTAGAGTAACAGATGTTCCGTGGACGTGGCCGGTCGACAACACTGAATCGTCGACGAATTGAAACTAGACGACGGCGAAGGCTGATCGGGGTTGCCCGCGATCACGCTGTTAGGCGTTCTCTTTCGTGCTGGCAGTGAATGCGTTTTCCATCGACCCATTAGTATAGACCGTTCCCGCTCGCACAGTCTCTCTAATTCGTTCAGGCGAGATTGAAGAGCGCGTTGCAATTCGATATAACGCATATGCAATTCCACCTTAAAGAAAATTACACATGAAATTATTGCGGTTTACGCCGACGATCGGTTTCGATACTCACCTTTCTAACGCAGTCTTCGAAGGACACGACCATCCGCATCCTGGTATCACAGTTCTTGATGAAATTGACCAACGTCTTGTGATCGGCCCTGTCCATTTCGTGACCGTTTATCGATAGTATCACGTCACCCTCCCGCATGCCAGCCTTGAACGCCGGTCCATCGTACTCCACGTAATCGACGTATGTGACCATCTCGATTTCCTGCTCCCGCTTGTAATGTATCCCATAGCTCTGTCCGTAAAAATTCGGATCTTTACTTTTACCTCTACCATGCCGCGCTACCGCGTCCGCTACCGAACTAGATCAGAGTTCAGACAGCATATTACCTGTAACGTGAAACCATACGTGCCATTCTTCTTTTCGACGATGATGGTACGACGTCGTCTGTCCTCATCCGTTCGCGTTACACGATCCGACTTAGACCTCTCGAGAACGGCCTACGAGCGAAGAACAGTGATCCTTCGATAAGCGAGAAAAATAAAATTTCGACGATATTCGAATATCGCATAATGTATGAACTTATGTTTCGTCGAACCAACTTTGCCAAAATCTTAGCGAATCGCAACGAAACGAGAAGTAGCGATAAGAGATGAAATGAATGTAAGGATCTAGCGTACATTGAACAAAGTTCGGGCAGCGACGAGAACAAAAGCGGCGAGAAGAAAGTAACAATAATAACGAAAGATAAGAATCAGGTAATAAGATTCAACACACGTTGTGCAATCCACAGAATTTCCTTGACCATGAAAAACAACTCGAAATGGGCAACAAGAAACTGCTCGAGGAAGGCTGTTTCAGCAAATAAAAATCATTCTTTCGATACACGAGTCGATGCAATAACATTACACATTCCACGACACCACTCCATTCCTCCTCGTCGCTGTTTTCGACGCCGGCGCCGGCGGCACGATGCTGTTGCCCGGCCACCTCGGTATTCTGCGGCGAGCTGTTCATGATATCCCTTATCGAGGAACGGAAATCGAGATGGAAACGAAAATCAAATGCAAACTACCCGATCCGAATTCGACCGTCACCCGGAGGAGAACGAGCAGAAGCACGTTGCACGAACGTTGCGTGGGCGAGGGTTGCGGGTGACAACGAGGCAGGGCGTGTGGTCGCGCGCGAGTGTCTCCGCTTATTCGCACGCGAACTCGCGGTCTTCGCACTTTCACGTTTCTCCCATCGCCGCGGTCACGTTTCCACGAGGCGGCTACCAAACCGGCACTCCGCGAGGTTTACGCACATTTACGCGCGATTGTATCCGCGTTCTTTTATTGTTATCTTCCCTCCCGGCTGCCGCTGGTCGCCGCGCCGCGCCGCACCGGCTTCCAACGCGCCTGCTCGACAATATCGGCTTACGACCCCTGTCCCGCGGCGGACCCCGGGACGAGGGAGACGGAGGAAACGCGAAAAGGGAGAGTACGCGCAGTCTCGTCACTCTCACCCTCGCGATCCCTCTTCTTGCATCCCCTTTCTTCTATCTTCCATCATCCGACTTCCGCCTCGTACCGGTACTTATGTCCTCCCTTCGCCCCTTCGCCCTCATATCCGAACGGGAATAACTCCTCGCGTGCGACGTTCTTACAGTTGCAGTTTGCACGCTTTTCGACCTTACGGACTATGGATTTCCTCGGGGCAACGAACATTTTTGTCCCCGATCGATCCCCGTTCCTTCTATTTCAGTTTCGCTTCGACGGAACGACCTTCCAGCGAGAGCAAACATTTTCGTGGGAAGTATTTATTTCTCTTGATCTTTAAAGAGATGAAGAATAGATATTTTTATCGATATCGATGCCGCGGGAGAAGAATACGGAAGAGGCTGCACACTGACAAAGCCGAAACTCCCATCTGCGCGGTTCTCTTATTTTCTGTCTGCATATTTCCATTTCGGTACTTCGGCGAACTCCCAACGCAACGCGGGGACCAGAATAAAGTGCGATTCCCCTTGATCGCGGCGCGTTAAATTCGTGAGAATAGAAAATATTTCAATTTCCCTCGAAAACCGAATACAGCCTGAATTCGAAGCTTCGGAACAAAGGAAAGATGTGAAAGAGAAAAAGAGTAGTCGGGATGTATAGCACGTGCGCGACATACTTTTCATAACGGATCGTCCACTTTACTTCTTCGATCTCTTCCTCCTTACGGTTCCAGTCTTTTTGTCGACTTTCTGCCGCTTTTTCTTTCCAGACGTTTTGTCCACTGGCGTCGCGTACATTTTCAAAGGCGGTAAAGGCGGAGGCTTTGGTTTCGGAACTGGAACGTGTCTGTAAAATATTGCAAGAAATCTACATTTACTGCTGTTCACCCTTCAAGAAGGTCTGTTGATCTTTGACCAGCGATAAGGGTTTCAGGTATATGGAACTTATTGTCTCGCGAAAAGATCTGGAATTTTCGACAATTTTTAAAATAAATTTCCACCGAAGTAAGGAATAGAAAATAATCCATTTTGGGTAACTATACGATATATAATTTCGTACTTGAAAGCCATTTGTATTTCTTGGATCGATCTATCCTGCGTGACGTTGATCCAAATGTTCGACTGCGTCCTCGGTTTTAGGCAGTATCCCTTGTCTATGCAACATTCCGCGTGCTCGCGGTCCGCCTGGGCCTGATACTTTCGATCCCAGCAGTCCTCCCATTTCCTCAAGCGTTCTCTCTCCTCAGCTTCCCGTTTCGCCACTCTTTCCCTGGCTTCCCTCTGCCTCCTCTCCTTCAATTTGGCAGACCGCTTTCTTCTCTTTTTACCTTTCTCTTCGCTCATTCTCGCTTCGCCTCGCTCGCGTTTTGCGTATATTCCACGCGTCTATTCGTCCCGCGCTAATCGTCGCTTCCGGCAGTTACAATCGCGAGCAACTCATCTCTCTAATTGCGTTAACGACGTTACGTAGATCGAGGAACGCGCGAACGAACGTCGCTTCCCAGCGAAGAGCTCTCGACACATTTTCGGCGAAATTCTTAAGCAACGAGTCGTACGGATGTGGCGACTGAAAATCCATTCGATACAGCGATACCGATAATTACACCGAAGAATGCGAGATTCGAGAACAGATTATTCGTCGATTACCGGCAATACGCTGACGACGTTCGGATCCCGTTTGCGCCGGTCTGTCGTGCGTGTCATACTCACAAAAAATTTTACGACATGGTAATCGAGTTGCAAATAGTTACGTAACACGGACACGGTTTTCCAGGGTTATGCGTCGAAACAAAAGCGAACGTTCGTTAGAAGATAATTTCAAGGCTCTGATCGCAACACTTCGCCAATCGTTTCGTGCGGGGCATAGATAGAAAACTATTTTTTTTAATCCTTCTATCTCGCAAGACATAAACGCCGCTCTCGCTTTCACTTTTTACCGCACGTGCAGCTGTAGTCCTTCACGGGACAGCCACACTTTTTGGTGGGTTCTAGTTTAAACAGATCTTCGAATCTATCCTTCTTAGGGCTGCAGCAAGGTGGGCAGGGTGGCGGGGAACAAGGTCGCGGGGGACAAGGGGGCGGCGGACAGAACGTAGGCGGACAGAACGTAGGCGGACAGCTCGGCGGAGGACAGGGTATCGGGGGACAAGGTGGCGGCGGGCAATGCGTGGGTGGACGGATCGGCGGCGGACAGGGTGACGGTGGACAGAGTGGCGGAGCGCAAGGGCCGCACGTTGGCCCTGTACCTGGTCGTCCCGAACCAATTTGCCCGTTTTGCGTGCAGCAACAAGGGCCTTTTCCACGGCCAGCGGAACAGACACAAGCCGGTTTTTTCCTAGATAGATAATTCCATCGAAGGGTGTTAAATTAAATAAAGTACTGATCTTAGAATTATGGCAATTGTTACACGGAATCGTTGTATTATAATACTTATGAGCAGAGAGGATGTAAACGGGTTAACATCTGGGGAGAGGAATTATTACCCGGAAGGTTGTTGTTGATGGGAAGGGCAGCAAGGTCGGGGTCCGCAGTCGGGCCTCGTTTTAGGGGGTAACGGAGGGCAGGAGCCGGTCTGGACGATGGGCGTCGGGCAACAAGTTCTCCCCGACTCTCCGCTCCCGTCGATACACTTTTTCTTACAGGTGCATTTCAAAGGGGCCGGCTCGTAGCATTCAGAGGGTATCTTCTTGCACTGGAAGACCGGGCTGTCGTCGATGCCTTTGAAGAGATAAGGTTTCCTGTTGTGCGGAATCTGAAACTGCGTGATGATCTTCTTGCCGAAACAGCTGGCCCTTATGTAGACCGTGACGCATCCCACACACTGGCCGGTCGCGGTCGCGATCTTGAACGTGTCTTTGATCGTCTGACACGGATTCGGTATTTTGAACACTTGCTGACTCAGCACGGCGTTGATTATGGCTTTGGCCTCGATCTGGTAACTGCCCACCAGCATCACGTCCGGCAGCACCCCCGGGGGCAGTTTTTTGAACACGGACATTTTTATGGGGAACGTGGTCAAGGGCCTTTGAAGGACGATCGTCGGTAACGCGAACAAACAGGACTTGCCCTTCTTGAAGATCTGCGTGTCGCCCTCGGAGCAGCCGCAGCCATCCGTCAGAGCGTCTTGACAGATGTCGATGGGTGGCAGACTGAGGATCTACACGCGCATCGATTTTTACTAAAGCTACGGCGGGAGTAGTTGCTCGAAAGAGGAATTACTTGAAACGAGACGCAGGTGCACGCGGGTAACAGCTCGTCGTGCATCGCTCTTATCACCGGGATTTGAACTCTGTCGACGAGGAACTCGATCAAGAATAGTTGCTGGTCGTCTGCCATTTCGACCATGTCTCGACGTTGTAATATTGTCTAAGATTTTCCCATGGCTTTCTCAATTTCCCCGGGAATATTTATCGATTTAACCCTGAATTTAGAAGTTCCCGTCGAGTCAAGTAAAAGTGTTAGGTTCAGAAGTTAGTCAGAGGGCGCTCTATTTTCGATTCCCTCGTATCGATTTTTTTCACGCGTAGTCGAGCAGATTTTATTAGAAGGACAGGGATCGAAAAATAAAGAACGAAGACAAATTCCGAGTCGGTTAAATACAGGTTTATTAAAATCGCAACGCGAGTACAAAACGAACATGTAAGCGATATCACGCTGGATCATCACTTCTTCTTCTCCTTCTTATCGTCTCTTTTGCCCTTCTCCTTCTCGTCTTTCTTTTTCTTCTTCTTTTTTCTATCTCTCTTATCTNGCAACGCGAGTACAAAACGAACATGTAAGCGATATCACGCTGGATCATCATTTCTTCTTCTCCTTCTTATCGTCTCTTTTGCCCTTCTCCTTCTCGTCTTTCTTTTTCTTCTTCTTTTTTTTATCTTTCTTATCGTCCGTCTGTATTTCCCTGGTCTCGCACCTGATGGGTGGTCCTCTTTCGGGTCCCTTCGGTGTTCTCATTTCCAATTGAATATCCGATTTCTCTCCGGCGCCGACGATGCCCTTCTTCCCGATTCTGAGAACGAATACGTCGTGATCGGGATCGCAGGGGGGTGGTTCCGTACTATCGGTCTCCGGCGCGACCGTGACCGTCGGTTTCCGCTCCTGACCCGTGTCCAGCACTCCTGAAACCTTGAGGACCACTGCCTTCCCGCAGGGTTGCGCCGGTCCTCGGCTCGACTGGATCAAACCCGGCTGTTTCTGGACGTCTGAGCACATTTCCGGCTTGGATCGCGCGGACCTGGGCGCTGACCTGGACGCCGACACCGGTTTCTCACAACCCACGTCGCCGATCACGTTCGGTTTCAAGGTTGCACCCGTGGGTCGCATACACGGCGTGCACGGGTATTCGTTAGGGACGCAGACTTGACACGGCGGCCCATCTTTATGCAATTCGTCCATTGAATCTCTACAGACGTCCGCGATCCGCGAGTCAATTATGCGACATTTGTACGCCGGTGATTTTTCCTTGCAATCGTCGCCTTTGAAGATGTACGAGGAGACGGTTTTATCCGGAGGCGCGTCGAACTCCGTGACGATGGTCTGCCCGAAAGCAGACAGCCTGACGAACATGCAGACGCACCCGATTATGGAGTCGTTGTAGATCAACGGCACCTCTCCTTCGAATACTTTAGGTGGCGGCGTGAGCTTATGCCAACATTGCAGCATCTCTTTTCTCAATGCCGCGAAATGCTTAGATAGATCTAACTCCCCGTTGCCTACTAACACGTCCGGTTTTACTCCTTCCGGCATCTTTTTCTCCACGCATAATTTGATTATCAGCTCGTACAGTTTGTTAACGACCGTGTATTGATCGATGGCGAACATGACGGACCGCCCGGAGTAAAAGTACTCGACGTCGTCCGCGACGCCTGCCTGCGGATGAAACAGAGGATCCACCGGGGTTATCTCGATGCTTTCGTCCCCGGTGAAGTTGAGGAACTCGACGGTTATCGTCGTAGGCACGAAGAACATTTGGTTGAGCTTCGCCAGACGCTCGCTGGTCATGTGGTGGATGAAGAATTCCAACAGGAACAGGTACTGCTCCTGGCTGTCCGGAAGCGTTTCGCGGCTACCGAGCGGGCACACATTTTGCTGGCTCCGCTGGTTCTGTTCCCCCTTGCCTTTGCTCTCCTTCGAAGGTCTCTTCTTCGTACGCGAACCACGCTCCATCAATGCGAGTCGATCGGCCCGGCGACATCAGACTGGCCCACGCGATTTCACACCGGATTTGTCTTCATTGATATTTACGGATTTGGAACTTGGAATTTTTACGGAATCAGGTTAAAAGATTTTCTCGTGAAGTTTGACGCGGGAGGACGAATGTTATCGATTAGAACGTGACGCGCCATGAGTTTAGATATGAGATACAACCTCGGGAACCTGGTCCCACTTTTGCTTGGTCGTTACTAGGGCATTTTTAATCCGAGTCACGATGATAAGCCGGAATCCGAATCGAAATCGTCTACCGCTCTTGGAATCATTTTCTAACGAAATCTGTCCTAATCGATGGTGAACCGCGATAAAATGCATGACAGAAGAACCGCAGTTCCCATACGCCGTCGATCGGTCATCGACTCGATGACTCCCTTTCCCCCGATTTCGTAATTTCACAAGTAAACCGTGCTCAACGTCGACTTAGGAAATAATTAGACACAAAAATGTTTATGGTACATGCGAAAATCGTCTGTCGATCAAAAGTACATGGCGTAACTCCATGGTATCTAGTTTCCAGAGCCAGCGCCTCTCGATTATTACTTAACCGATATTTCGCCGAGTTTTTACGCCGACGGAATATTCTACCATGGAAAACCGGCTCCCACCCATAAACACGTGGCTAAGCAGCTCAGACCGATCAAAAGGACAGTGTGTAAGTCTATCGGCAATCGTGTTCAAACACGAGCGATAAGATCTTTCTGAAAATCTGCAATCTAATATTTACTCTAAGACCCGTTGCACCTATTACTATCTACGATCACCTATTTTCTTAAATACTACGCCGTTTCCTGGTTCCTAGAATCGGTCTAACCTAAGGCCCTGTGTAGTCGTTTCGCGTTCATTTCCTTTGAAATCACAAGTGGCCGCGAACTCGACGAGCGCCGTTTAATCGCGGCAGATCCCCCTCGGTCAATTGCACCGTCGAACCAACGTCGCAATCGAGTTAACACGGTCGAATTAGATTTAGGCGTTTGCGTTACCGTTTGTGTTTCAGTCGACCCGCTGGCGCCGATACGAGAACACGATCCCTGTTCTCTGGAACGATCGCTAGCGAAAGAAAAAGAACTGTACGTGGCCAGTCCTACGAGCGACGATGGACTCGTTTTTCGAACGCTCTGCATTATGCCTAAGGCTGACCGCGATTATCAACAAGCGCGAAAACGATGTCTGTACCATATACTTATGCTTGCATTAAATTTGCATTGCAAAGCGACGCTCGATTCTTGCGCTACTCCTGGCAATTAGGTTTAAGTGAAATATCATGTATTACGGTAGTAGATAAACGAGGCGTATAAAGCCTTTGTGTCTGTCTCCGGGTCCGTGCATTGTTCAAGAACTTTTTGCCAGGGATAGTAAGATTGGCGAGGTCCGGGGGTCGCCCCGCTCGCCAGATTAGATCATCCGAGTTGTCTGGAATATTAATTGTTTCCCATTTAAAGTAACGAGTGGACAGATACCGGGCTCGGCAATTTCGGCCAATCGAACGCCGCCGTCGCGTCGACCGTAAGAAATAATTGGAGTTCCCGAGAAGTAATCATCGGCGAGGCGAATCGCGCTCACGACACTAATTCGTTAATAAGTCACGAGTGATTTGTAACCCCAATTATTTTAACCGAGTCGTCAGAAAAATTAGTCTGCGCGCCGATTAATAGACTCCGGATTTTATGCGCTGATAGAATAATCGAATGTACAAAGTGCGTAAACGGTTGCACGCGTGGACGCATAAAAATCCGCGGTCTATCGGCGAGATACTCGTGCCGAAGGCCTTCGCTTTTCATGAATCTTTGCTCTTTCTTATCGCGCTTAGCTCTATTTTCGGTATTTCCACGGTCGTCGCAGCATGAATTATGGTACATTCGTGACAGGCGGTGGAAGAATTTTCTAAAGCGCAACGGGCCCGTCGTGGAATGCACCAAACAGGAAGAAGTACAAAAGTAACATCGTTTAATCTTACTTCGTCACGGTTGTCCGGAGAAAATAGAACAATATTTGAACATATATACAAGGGTCGATGTCAAGGACGACGACGAACCTTGTGATTACTTAAAGTCGAGGCAGAAGTTCGGGAAACCGAAGAGTCTTCCGTTGGGAAACATAAACGATTACGCGTTCGAAAAGTTGCAAGAGTCTAGTCAGCACGATGCGAAGCTCAGCGAGCAGCTTAGCATGGATAACCCGAGGAAGTATATACCTGGCGTGATTCACCGGATGGAGGTACCGACCTATTTCCCGTTAAATAATTATATTATTTTTACTTTATCTCTGAAACCGTGTGTAAAGAAGAAAGATTTTAATCTAACGACCTGACGGAGAAACAACATGTACCGTTTGTCCGTCAGGACGTTAGCGTGAGAATAGAGCATCGGTGGAATTAAATATCCGGTATATCACGCAACGCTGTTCTTTTCCACTGGAATCGTCAAACGCGTATAAGCTCTCCGCACGTTCCGTCAGTTAGAAATCGTCTCTCTATCAAAGATATTTGCGAACGCCGCGAGACAGATCAAGGCCGAAGCTTTTGCTGCCGCCAAAGTGAACATTTACTCGTCCAAGCATACAATTAAATTACGATTTATTGACAAGCCAAATGGGTCGACTTAAAAGTCGACCGGTTCGGCTTCTGTCGATACGCGAACAACTTCGAAATCGCTGATATCAGATAGTACGGTTTAAAAATCGACCAATGAAATGTAGATTCGTTGAACGTTTTCCGTGAAAAGGAAACTGACTTTTGACACGATTATGCGAAAAGCAGCTGCGTCGTGTTTGGCGACCTCGTCGATGCTGTGTACACACACGGGACGTCACATGCGTTTTACATACGACATATAATTAATCAAGGCTGCGCGATTAGGTGCCCGTCGGAAAACATGAATAACGATCGCGGGACGCGAACTTGCTACTAAAAAATGGGCTGTGCGTATTTGGCACCTGTCCACTCGATTACCTACGTGCGATTCCGCGTCGACCGAAAGTGAATATTTGATTATGTACCGCAGAATCCAGACGACACGAGCATGCAAGACGCCCTCGACCGTGCGGACGCCTTTAGGGTAGTTTTGAAGATGCACGAAACACCCTCGACGACTCCACTTGTTGACGAACGTGTTTCTTCAAAAGAACATCGTACGTGACCTCATTTTCATCGACCACATATATTCCTAGAATATTTCCTGAAATTTTGACATTTCTTAGCACGCGTCTCAGCTTGTTGCTGCGAAACGGAAGACGACGTGCAAGTCACCGCTCCAAAATATCTTGCCGATAAACGATGGCAACCTCTTCGCGAGGATATACCTGTTCCAAAAGATAATCTTCAAAGGCACGAAGAGCTGCGAAGACTGACCTACCCGTTTTTACATGAGTTGCATACGTGGTATTCGAAAAACAAGCCGACGAAATTGATCCTTCCCGTGCGGACCCCTGGGAAAAGGCCGATGCCCGAAATGAGATTTTCTCACTTATAACATTGTCCGCTGTCGATTTTTCGTTAAACTCGTTTAAAATCCAAGCAAATAATTGCGTAGGACAAGCGAGTAGCAAACGCAAAGTAAAGAACTCGCGTTTAACGTTAGCGTTT
>SMSR01016066.1:9487-42815 GCA_019453355.1 Ceratina japonica | reverse complement strand
AATAAAAATTGGAGTCGAAACGAGTTGGTAACTGCGTTTGGACACGGTTCTGGGACGAAATCGATCGATCAAAATTTAACTCGCCGCGAAACGCGCGTAGCAATTGCATGATGCGCGAGCGTATCTTTAGACTCGAAAAGGACGTTTCAGACCTGTAAGAATCGTTTGATGAATGATACGGCAGTTGAGGAGGAGATAAACGGGAAATCGGATCGGAGTTACGGGAAGAATTCGATATTTGATTAAGCTATGCGTCTATCCGTGCGTGTATTTACTGATTTGCTGGTGGAAGGTTGGACCTCTGGCGGTTGGCCTGTTTGATCGAAAGTTGTTTCGCGTCGCGCCGCTCGTAAAACGAACCTTGACTTCCATCCTATAACAATATATAACGGCGTGCAGACGCGAGAGAGAACAAATTCGGAAAGCGAGTCTCGAGGTAAGCCAGTTTTCAAACACGTTTGGCAACCTCCGAGTATCATTCTTCGCGTGACGACTGCAGGTGATTACTATTGCAACACGTGTTTATTCGGCACACGTGGCGACTTCATCTCGCCTATACTTTTGATAGTCCGCATACAGGGTCAACATTTTTTTGGACGAGGATATATTAGTTTCCCGCGATTATTATCCATCCGTGACACACAGTATAATTATAATACTATTTTGTCCGAAGTTATCGCACTACGCGTCCTCTTTTATAATTTATCTGTTTCAGATAAGCATTATTTTACTTCGACAGTTGCATTCCTCGTTCTCTTGCGGATAACACGTGAAAACTCGCTAGTTTCAATTTTTCCTTGTGAACGATTCCGCGAATTCTATAGTTTATTAAACTGATCAACGGTGAGTCTAGATTTCCTTCCTTTACGCGTCGTTTCATTTACACGGCGATACTAAAATACGTAAACACGTATGTAGTAGCAGATATCGTTGATTCTTGCTATTTTTACATAAGTGTAGCTAGCCTGACGCGAGTGTTTATTGACTGTTTAGTTTTTAATAAATTATACTAGAAATCAATGAAAGCAATTGGATCCATTTATTCTGGTCCAATTACACGGAACGGTTGCATTTACGTCCGGATTAACGACAGCTCATTAATTAATTTAAATTAATTTATCGATTAATAAATTATCGCTGGACGTAGGGCCTAAATCTTTTTCAGGAGTCAAACGGGGTCAGAATCATAGTAACCTTATCTACTTGACGAATACGGTCCGCCGATACGAATCGGGAAAGGTTTCCACTGCATACGTGATTTTCCACTACACCTGCGATTCTCTCTACCTAACGAGCATCAACTACGTTTCCGTCGGATTTTTACCCGAGACCCTCGGTGATTCGATCACGGAATTTATCGTAAAATTAACCGCAATGAACGGAAGGTTAATTCGGAAAGTTGAACGACCCAATTTTTCCTATCACACGTTCCCGTAATTGCCGCGTTAACGAGCGTGGATCAAAGATTAATTAATACTAATGCGAATCGTCTAGGATCGCGCCGCTAAGATTATTGCCGCAGTCGTCTTATCTGATTTTACGTCATTCGACGACGAACCCACGAAATATCACACAATTCTGCCAGTCGGCGGAACGTGACACCGTGCGAGTAACGTCATCTCAACTTTGGACACGTTATCAAACTAATGTAAGTGCGAACGCAGTTACATAAGATTAATTTTATTTCGCTCGCCAGACAGGTGTGCATTTCTATTCCACAAATTATATGTAACGTCGATATCTCAATCGTCGCGGCCGCGCGGCTNGGATCGCGCCGCTAAGATTATTGCCGCAGTCGTCTTATCTGATTTTACGTCATTCGACGACGAACCCACGAAATATCACACAATTCTGCCAGTCGGCGGAACGTGACACCGTGCGAGTAACGTCATCTCAACTTTGGACACGTTATCAAACTAATGTAAGTGCGAACGCAGTTACATAAGATTAATTTTATTTCGCTCGCCAGACAGGTGTGCATTTCTATTCCACAAATTATATGTAACGTCGATATCTCAATCGTCGCGGCCGCGCGGCTCCTTTCATGCTCTGACGCATTGAATGGTAACAAATTGCAACCTCGATTGCCCGCCCGTGTTTCGTACCCTTTCACGGAATAACGTCACATCATCGTAGTTAATTGCACGTATAAATATCCAGCTGTAATGATACGATAACTCGATCTCGCAATCAATCTAAATTGTCGAAGCACGATTTCGTGTGGCCTCAGAAATTGAATTACTCGTTCGACTCGAATTCTCTCGTTTATTCTTCAAATACTATTACGCTTATCTATTTATTATTACTATCCCGTGTTCGTGTCTATCGTCGATTTGAAAACACGGTTTTACGACGGTGCGTCATACATTTAATTCCAGATAAACGATCTTCGTTGAATTATGCCAATGCTGTCGCGTCCTAATTAACATATCTGCGATTGTCAGTGCGCTTCGCAAACCATCTTCCAAGATTCAGTCGCTTCTGCGAGCTATTGTTAACGGATGATTATAACAAAACGCAGCGTCACGTCGATTATCTCGTGGCACAAGTTATAATTTCGTTTCATCTTTCAAGGAATTCCCGCTGCTGTTGCTAATCGTAAGATGACTGGGAAAGAATTATTCATATACGCGGATTTTGCTCAAAGCCCGAAATAGATATTTCAGAGGCATGTGCAAACGGGACGCTTCAAAAGTTAAATGTATACAATGACTAGGCTAATATTTCACGTATAGAACCGTTTAGCTTTTGGCTCGGTACCACGATAACCCGCGATCCTGGAATAGTATATCCCGTGGTATTATAAAGATAAGGATAACAACGGTCAGATAGTTCGTATTGCAAAAATGTTTGCGTATAAGCTATGCAATATGTGTAATGTACACCTCGAAAGACAGAGACCTACACGTACGGTTTACATGTAAATGTAAACGGTCATTTATAACGTACGCCGTAGTTACATTACCGGTTTCGTTCTCATAAATGATCGTTCCGCGACAAGTGAGATTTCGACTCGCGTCGCAACAAAAAGACTGCGTTATCAATTTTTATCATCAGACTAAAAAAATGTCAATTTTTTTTTAGCTTTGTCGAGAAAAAAGAGATTTGGACGATCGTTTTAAGAGTTATTTTTAAGCTCGACACGCGTGTATCCGTTAGCGAGTACCGTATCAGAGATTGCCAACGGTTCTATATTTTTGAGGACAATGTCCGGAGTTACGTCAAGAATGATCGATGGACAGCGTGCTGAATGGAACATTTTCCTAAGGCTTCGACCACGGCCTATTCCGTGTGCATCCCGCTTGCAAATAAAAATATGCTGGACAAATCATTTTCCGTTAAATATGCACGCGACGGCCTCGAATTAGCGTTCTCCTTACATAGGGAGAATTTGTAAACGTTATAAATTATGTAAGACGATCACTAAAATAAATGACATTACGTAAAGCTGGGTAGAAATAAGCGTCTAAGCTTAGCTGTTCGATTTGCGAAGCTTTCGGTTAAATCCTTAAGTCTCGAGCAATAATTTATGACGGCCGAGCAACTGCGGTCGTCGAAAATAGGAGATAGAAACCTTTTTTAATTCTCGCATCCATATTCTAAAAAATCGATTATAATTATTTGTATTGTTATAAATAGAAATCGTTATCCTTAAAGTAAGGAATCAGGATTTCTTCCCGTGGGTGAAAGAATAAAACACAATGCGTAAACTCGAAAGAAGTTGAAGAACTACGTTTATTAAGGGTCTATTATAATAACGTACCGTTATTTTTACGTGGTCTCCAGACTCGAACCATAAATAACAGGCCCATAGCAAAAAGTCTATGGGCTCTCGAAACTGCACAGCTTTCTTTTAAGAAAGAACTTGGACTTTCCCTTAAATTTCTTGCTATGGGCCCTATTCTCTGTACAAGATAAAGAATGAAAATATGGGATAGCAAATGCAAACAATTAGTAACGACTATAAATAATACCGAGCGTAGTGTAAATAATAGACCCTAAGACCTAAGACGTGCTTAGATGACCACGGTTCGTCCGGAAATTTTCTCCTGAACCGCTTTCTAGCCGACAAACGCTAACGTCATTAAACCATTTCGGCCCTTTTAGAGTTTTCCCCCAAAAAGTTGAGTAAATGCCTTAGCAAACTACCCTTGATCCACATCGACCATCGCAAAAACTAAATCCTAAATTTTCTAACATAACATTTTACATTTCTCGACCTCCTTTAGCTTCTGGAAATAGCAAAAAAAATTGTAATTTGCTTCTTTATGATAATTTTTCTCGCCATATCGTTTGTCAACAAGTTTCGCATTTCCGGATACCTCATTAACGCGTACGCAAGCCGAATACGGTCTCTGCTACTTGTTTACGTATATTTAATTACATGCTTCGATTTTGTACGAATCGTAGACTACGATTTTTACGAGTAGTATTCAATATACGTATGTACACGTTCCGGAGCATATAAGTTCACCCGACCCGATTACCGAGCACTGAGCACACGTGATGTTTGTAGCTAATGTTTAATTTTTATGACACCNCGACCATCGCAAAAACTAAATCCTAAATTTTCTAACATAACATTTTACATTTCTCGACCTCCTTTAGCTTCTGGAAATAGCAAAAAAAATTGTAATTTGCTTCTTTATGATAATTTTTCTCGCCATATCGTTTGTCAACAAGTTTCGCATTTCCGGATACCTCATTAACGCGTACGCAAGCCGAATACGGTCTCTGCTACTTGTTTACGTATATTTAATTACATGCTTCGATTTTGTACGAATCGTAGACTACGATTTTTACGAGTAGTATTCAATATACGTATGTACACGTTCCGGAGCATATAAGTTCACCCGACCTGATTACCGAGCACTGAGCACACGTGATGTTTGTAGCTAATGTTTAATTTTTATGACACTNCGTACCGTTATTTTTACGTGGTCTCCAGACTCGAACCATAAATAACAGGCTCATAGCAAAAAGTCTAAGGGCTCTCGAAACTGCACAGCAGGCCTTATGCTTTTAAGAAAGACCTTGGACTTTCCCTTAGATTTCTTGCTATGGGCCCTATTCTCTGTACAAGATAAAGAATGAAAATATGGGATGGCAAATGCAAAAAATTAGTAACAACTATAAATTCCGACCGTAGTGTAAATAATAGACCCTAAGACCTAAGACGTGCTTAGATGACCACGGTTCGTCCGGAAATTTTCTCCTGAACCGCTTTCTAGCCGACAAACGCTAACGTCATTAAACCATTTCGGCCCTTTTAGAGTTTTCCCCCAAAAAGTTGAGTAAATGCCTTAGCAAACTACCCTTGATCCACATCGACCATCGCAAAAACTAAATCCTAAATTTTCTAACATAACATTTTACATTTCTCGACCTCCTTTAGCTTCTGGAAATAGCAAAAAAAATTGTAATTTGCTTCTTTATGATAATTTTTCTCGCCATATCGTTTGTCAACAAGTTTCGCATTTCCGGATACCTCATTAACGCGTACGCAAGCCGAATACGGTCTCTGCTACTTGTTTACGTATATTTAATTACATGCTTCGATTTTGTACGAATCGTAGACTACGATTTTTACGAGTAGTATTCAATATACGTATGTACACGTTCCGGAGCATATAAGTTCACCCGACCTGATTACCGAGCACTGAGCACACGTGATGTTTGTAGCTAATGTTTAATTTTTATGACACTGGTAGCTCTCGAGATATTCATTACTTACTTTATTCTCTTTCGGTGCACCTCTTATTGATAAGCTACCAACTCGAACAGTGTATTTGTACTGCTTAAAAGGCTTTCAGATCTACTTACCGTGTTATTTTATCTATAAAATGAGGATATTGCGTGGATTAAATGTTTTCGAATAAACGATCGACTTCGGTATCGGAACACATTAACGATAATAATATCTTAACAATGACGGGGATATTGAACTCCAGTGATAATAATTCTTATTGTGCCGAAATATGAAGTTACTTCCTTTCTTGCATGCTAACGAGTAGAACGTGTCGTTTATCGACAAACCTGCGACAACGATTCTTCTTTCTCTTCACGTTTTTGCATTGCAAATCGAAGAATAATTTGTTCGGAACCTCGTAAGTTTACGATTTTGACATTGTCACGCCCCTAACGTTGTTAGTCTAATTAAAAAAACGAGATAAGTTGGTCGTATCACGAACGCAGTGGATAAGCGTTTCTATTGAGGCTATTATACGATCTAGTGGGAGTTGGTTTCAATAATCTTAATCGGTGAATGTCTTTTCTTTCGTTACAGATAACTTACGCTAATCGAGTTGGGCCACACACGTCATAATGGTATATCTCAATGATATTTCTTATAGCCGTAATAACAGTGCGGTCAAATAAAAATCGTTTATTATGTCGTAGGATAACAAAGCCCCGACGGAACTGGACACCTTCTTGCCCCAGGATGGATCGAATATGAAAGATGGGGTATTAACAAAGTAAGAATCGATTGAATTCAGTCGACAGAACATAATCTATCGGCGTTAGTGGTTTTTTTAACATGTTAGTATTTTTCTCGTGCAGATACAAAGTGCAAGTTGCTCCACGAGATATGGAGGCCGGACAAGGTGATGGAAAAAGCTTCGATCCCTTCACAGAACGAAGAGTAGATAACCCGACGACGTAAGTTACGATAAGCGTGATCATGTAAGGATGTTTAATAAACTTTTGTCCCCTCGATGTCGTACCGTATCTCTAATCTTCTTTTTATTGCATCAGTAGCAATAACAAATAATCAATGATTACGATTACGTCAATGACGAATACCGTATGACCAAACATATTTCTTGATGTCGTTTCAGGGACTGTGACACATTGACGCATTTATTGAAAGCTTCCCTTGGAACGGGTATATTATCTATGCCGATAGCTTTCAAAAATGCCGGCCTTCTTCTCGGTGTATTCGCCACGATTCTCGTGGCATTCGTGTGCACGCACTGCGCGTATATTTTGGTAAGGGACTACCAGGCCGTCGAGCAAGATATAGCGTAAATAGCGATTATGTAAATTTAATTTGTATTCTAGATAAAATGTGCACATGTACTATACCACAAGACGAAACGTACGGAGATGAGCTTCGCGGACGTAGCGGAAGTCGCGTTCGCCACGGGGCCAGAATGGGCCAGAAGGTTTTCGAAACCAATTAGGTAGGTTGTAAAAATCTAAAACTAGAGATCGGGGTCCGTCGTCTGTTATCGTAATGCACTTGTATTGCGTCCACAGGTACCTCATACAAATTAGTTTATTCGCAACGTACTTCGGCACCTGCAGCGTGTACACGGTAATCGTTGCCGCGAACTTCAACCAAATCATCGAACATTACAAGGACGAAGGATCCGGCGAATTCAGTATCCGACTAATGACGGCTATCTTATTGGTGCCTATGATACTGCTCAGCTGGATACCGAATCTGAAATATCTCGCGCCCGTTTCCATGGTGGCCAATATATTCATGGGAACCGGCTTAGGAATCACTTTTTATTATTTAGTTATGGATATTCCATCGATCACGAATCTACCTTTGTTCGCCCCCATCGAGGATTTCCCACGGTTCTTCAGCATTACGATTTTCGCAATGGAAGCAATAGGTATGCGCTGCATCGTTTAGGTTTAGACCACCATTTATTTTCATAAAATAATTGTTATTCGACGTTCCAGGCGTCGTAATGCCACTGGAGAATAACATGAAAACGCCGCAGCACATGATCGGTATCTGCGGTGTTCTGAACAAAGGAATGTCCGGTGTTACGCTGATATACATTTTACTCGGATTCTTAGGATACGTCAGATACCAAAATGATACCTTGGACAGTATCACTTTAAACTTACCTACCGAAGAAATGTAAGAACGATTTATTATGATGAGCGTGAAGCTTCATGGTCGAACGTAATTCTGAAGGTTTTAATGCGTCTTTTCAGACCGGCTCAAGTTGTAAAAATCCTGATTGCTTTAGCTGTTTATTGTACCTTTGGGTTACAATTCTACGTTTGTCTCGACATCGCGTGGAACGGTATAAAAGATAGGTTCCAGAAAAAACCCGTGTTGGTAAACTATATTTTAAGGACGGTTATGGTCACGGGCGCAGGTAAGACCGCTTTCTTTTATGGCACCCGATTTAACGTCTTTTCGGCTTGGACCATTTTCACAAAAATGGTTCGTTTTCTTGTTACAGTTTTATTGGCGGTCATTGTCCCAACCATCGAACCTTTCATTGGGCTCATCGGGGCATTTTGTTTTTCAATACTCGGTCTCCTAATCCCCGTTTTCATAGAAACGGTCACGTATTGGGAGGTCGGCTTCGGCCCAGGAAACTGGGTAGCGTGGAAAAACATAATTATATGCGTCATCGGAATTATGGCCTTAGTATTCGGATCTCGCAGCGCGTTTATACAAATAGCAGCGCTATATACTTAAGAGAATTTGTTTTTTATCTGCATAGATCTGTAGATTTTCGAGGCTGTTCAACATTTTCTAATAGTTCTATTATTTTACGACAATCACGGGAATCAAAACAGTATATAAAGATCGAGACGCTGACTTATTTTGTAAAACGTGTACGATCAATGGAGAGTTGTACAAAAAATTTAGATGCAACACAAACCTACGCTTACGAGAAGGGTTCCAGTAATGTACTCGGACGGACACTCGCGCCGATTAGTTACGTGAACAATGGTCGACGAACAAATTCTGGGAACCCAACATTCAGTATAATTGAAGTAGTATACGCACAAATAGTTTGTACGATAAGGAGAGTAATAATGGGGAAGGTTATATGAAAAGATTTAATCGTTATCAGGTGGCTAACGAGAGCAAACCTAATAGTGAACTTCGTTCCTAAAACTTAAGACGTAAGAAAGTCTATTTAATTCGTAGGAAAGAGTAGACTGAGAAAAACTGACAGTATTTATAGGAAATATTTTACATCGGAAGGATATACTGCAATTTTAATCTTATACTAATCTTGATACATGCTATTTATCAAATGGAACAGGCACTTCCAATTTTAGTCAGTCTTTTTATAAACTCGAGCGGGCATTATTTGAAATACAATTTTGATACATTACGAACAATCAAATCTTAAAGTATAACCTTCGTTTTTTTAACTTAATATAAGTTATCGACATATACAGTAAGGTTTGTTGTAATATTTGGAATGTCTATAAGCAGGTCTTTTAGGTACATACGTAAACGTGCATGAAGTTCAAGTTCCCATTCTATTTTTCATGTGTGTGGTGAACAGTGCGAGAAACATTTCGTTCATCTGTGCTGCATTTAATATCAGTGTATAATTGAAAAAAATGAAACGAGCAATTTTTGCTTATTGAACTCTTGTTACAAATTAAAGAACTTTTTATACAATTGTTGGAAATTTTTACATATTGCTGGTAAAAGAAGAATAATGAAGCGATTACGATCCTAAAGTATAAATCATTTTACAGCCTTGTATTCCCTGTTCTATCCCATCGTTATCACTGTATAAGACGCAAAATGAGCAGCATATCTTTACACGAGTTATGTGGAAATAAACATTATACTATTTATTTTTCTAACGGCGCGTAATTTAACAACTTTTCAATTAAATCTACGTGTCCCAGAAGCATTCTGCGGCAGCAGTACCTCTTTAAACCCAATGCGTCAAGAGCATCTCTGCAACACACACAGATTCCAAAAAGTATATTAGTAAAAATCCAAGCAAAAATCATTTAAAATCGAGATATTCTGTTATTCATATCATTTATTTTCCATGTTTTGCTGTAGCTTCATACGGTAGAGGTTAGCTAACTATCGTAGGTGATGTACAAAGTTCAGAGAGTTCATTTACAATGCATTTCATGTAATTTTATGCAAAACTTGTTAATTACTTACCCTTCCGTGTATTCTGCCTGCAATAGACCGAGGTATGCCTCCCACTTGTTGCCGATCACTTTTCCACAAGTAAAACAACGAACTGGTATAATCATTGTTTTTGAGTTTATTCAATCAGTACGTATTTCAAACGTTCCGTTAATGGTCGTGTCAATCGTTATCGTTTAATTTTTGGGAGTACTTGTCAGAGGCAAGTTCTCGAAAATTCGACAATTCACAGCACAGCGTGTTTTTAGTAAACAGAATTCTCACATGTTTATGGCTGTGAATCACGTTNCTTTTTTTCCCGCCTTCTATTCTGCGATATTTCGTATAATTATAATTGTACACGTAATTACAATTTTTTAATACCTCTCGTTTTGCGATCCAAATTTTTTCATATTAACATGCATACATACATATTATATATTGATTAATTAAAAATAACGAGACATTCATAAGAATAATTATGTACATCGAGTCGTCTGTCGAAGTCTGTCGAAGTTATCGCGGCAATCGCTCGTTTTCTCTCTGATCGCTCGTTTTCTCTCTCGTCTGCCTATACTGCGTGCATGCTACGGTGGACGTCCACAAGTCTCGCCTGCCTATACTGTGTGTATGATACGGTGGACGTCCACACGTCTCGACTGCCTATACTGCGTGTATGCTACGGGTGGACGTCTGAAGGTTCATGTCTTGCGATTCTGCTAAAAAGGTTCTGAACCACGTCTCTGTGGACGTATCGTCCCTACTGGCCGCTAGGTGCAGCACCCTCGTTGCCGGCACACAAGAGAACAAAGGCATGAGAACTCTCGGTTTCTCTCTGTCTAACAGTGAAATGATGTACATGGAGCCGGAGCATTTTTGAGGAACAAACATTTTCAAATATTACGCGTTATTGCCAGCAGAATAATAGGTAACGAAAATACAGTTTTACAGTAAATTCTTTACGAATATATACGAATCATTTGAAAGAATGCAAAGAATTAGGCGATGAGTCATGGCTGTATCTGGCATTCTAGCGTAGTCAGTTCGCATCGGGCACTTAGATGCTAGTCCCTTAAAATTGAGAGAATTATCGTAGAACGTGTATTAGATGTAGTGACATTGTTTTCTTTTATACAGATAGCAATGACCCACGCATTGACGAGCTTTAAAAAGAATGATTTCTCTTTATCTAAACATCGTTAGGGTATGTATCTCTTGTTAACGGAATCCGTTGATCATCGATACGAAATACAAATCACGACGTATTTCTTTTATTTAATTCCCGTTAATAAAGCATAATGTGAACGTAATATGAGGGATAATAACATTTTTTAATTTACGTAAAGTATCGTTTTCTTACGAATTTACGTTTCCCGCGTCCGGGATCGGAGACAAAGGCGATGGAAGTGGGGGTGGAGCCGAAGCCGAAGCCGAAGCGACGGCGNGAGGGATAATAACATTTTTTAATTTACGTAAAGTATCGTTTTCTTACGAACTTACGTTTCCCGCGTCCGGGATCGGAGACAAAGGCGATGGAAGTGGGGGTGGAGCCGAAGCCGAAGCCGAAGCCGAAGCCGAAGCGACGGCTGTAGCAGAAAGACAGCTGCTCCGATCGAAGGACATGAATAGTGGTGGGGGAGACGCGGGAGGAGGGTACTGGAGTCAGGAGTGGGAAAGAAAGAGAAAAATAGGAGACGGATGGAGGCAAAGGGAGAACACCATGCCATAAACACAGAAGATCGGATTGGTTCTGCTTTCTCCTTTGTCTGCTGGACGGAAATGTGTCCCAAACGGTTACGGTGCTAAAATCGGGATTTTAATTGTTGCTACTCTCTGGTGGGCGGGAACAGAACACCAATAACGGTACCTGGATTGGGGAGAGAGAAATTTTGGCGGCGTGAGGACCGACGCGACGTCGAGTGACAGCGTGAGCGGTTATGTTAGCCGAGCGTACGTTCAGTACGCGTTCTCTCCGATCCTACGACGGACCTCTGAGTTGTTCTCGTTCACGATCGCGCATCACGATCCTCTGGACTTTACGTAGAGACCCGTGATCACAGTGAGAAGAACACCAGTGAGTGCGAAGTGAAGGTTATACCCTGTGCGTCTTTTTCGCCGTATTGTCAAAATCAGCTGCCATTGCTATAGCGTGCGTTTCTACTTGTTCATTTCGCTCGTTCTTTTTTTTTCCCTGTGTTCATTAATCGTTCCGCGCTCATCGGCTTTCGAAAATTTCATTCAGAACCGGCGATATTATTATTTTTCCTCGTATAAAGCCGTGCGGCGGCAACTTGGTCGTTCATACNAAATCAGCTGCCATTGCTATAGCGTGCGTTTCTACTTGTTCATTTCGCTCGTTCTTTTTTTTTTCCTGTGTTCATTAATCGTTCCGCGCTCATCGGCTTTCGAAAATTTCATTCAGAACCGGCGATATTATTATTTTTCCTCGTATAAAAGCCGTGCGGCGGCAACTTGGTCGTTCATATAGAATCGAGTCGTGTACTAACGCGCGTTCTCTGAACCCTTCGTTCGGCCGATTTCCTAAACGCTGACGACTTTTGTGTATCTCGCGAATTAATTCTTAACATATTTTCTGCATTTGTATTCTCGGTTGTTTAATATTTTATTTGTGCTTGTCAAATAGCCGCACTCGTCTTGCCTCGAGAGTGTACGTGACACTACTGTGTATACGTGTACTATATTGGAAAATACCGTTTTTAACTTTCAATTATTTATCATATGAGAACAGACGAGAGTATAAGTAATCGTTTGAAGTTCTATACACGCGAGTAATTGTTGCATGCATGATACAATAATTGTGAACACTGTTTAGCATCGAGATCCTATATGTACTTCTTGGTTATTTTTTATACTAATGCATCTCTGTAATGTATGTTACAGATCTCGCAAATAAATATCGTGCGGGATATCTGTGTTGAAAGAGTATTCGGCTTCGCTGGAGCANCGTTCGGCCGATTTCCTAAACGCTGACGACTTTTGTGTATCTCGCGAATTAATTCTTAACATATTTTCTGCATTTGTATTCTCGGTTGTTTAATATTTTATTTGTGCTTGTCAAATAGCCGCACTCGTCTTGCCTCGAGAGTGTACGTGACACTACTGTGTATACGTGTACTATATTGGAAAATACCGTTTTTAACTTTCAATTATTTATCATATGAGAACAGACGAGAGTATAAGTAATCGTTTGAAGTTCTATACACGCGAGTAATTGTTGCATGCATGATACAATAATTGTGAACACTGTTTACCGTCGAGATCCTATATGTACTTCTTGGTTATTTTTTATACTGATGCATCTCTGTAATGTATGTTACAGATCTCGCAAATAAATATCGTGCGGGATATCTGTGTTGAAAGAGTATTCGGCTTCACTGGAGCGTTTGCCGAGAGAGCAGATTCGTCGATTGCTAGAGAGGAACAGGTGAAAAAGGAATTTTCATCGAGAAGAAAGGCTGAGCCTGGAAGCGAGGGTTGGAGACTGCAGTGCTAAATGCAATGTTCGAGAAAGAAATGGATCCAGCAATGTTTGTTTCATATGCACCACAGACGAACGGCGTTCCACTGGAATCAAAGCTTGCTACCTATATGGTAATGTATCACTTATCAATCTATTTGTGCGCAGTAGAATTTTGTAAAGACGGCCTTTGTGTCATACATGATTATAGATTTGATCGGTTCGCTTAAATTCTGTCTTTGAACGATATCAGGAGTACTTATCCTTTTTTTGTTTTTTGTTCGTCTTCGAATAGAATCATCAAAGTCTGGGGATAACTATAAATACTGCAGCTGTTACGACTCGTTTGTCAAACCTTTCTCTGGATTCACAGAAAAAGGTAACTGCCAGTCCAGAGTTTGTACCTGGAAGAAATCTCTCTGGTAGCAACAGCAGTTCTCCAAATCTTTTCAATAATTCTTATCATTCGCAAGAAAATGTGGGCGGTACTACTTATTTTTACGTGGAAAATGCATCGACAGATATTGTCGGAACCGAGGATGGACCCGAATCGGTGCGTAAATCTTTGAAAGCTCGTAGAATTGTTTTCATTAATCATGTACTCACCAAAGATCCGTTTCTATCAATAGATTTCAACGGTGGGTGCAGGTCAAGTAGGCTACGTCTATCCGGGCACACCCTCGCACCTTCAGCCCGTGAAGCCTGTGAAGAAACCCGCGTCGTCTAACAGTTCTTCGGCTCCGTCGACCCCACCTCCCCAAACAACACCTGGTTTCTTCGTCAGCGAGAATTTGCGAATGGAAATTCTTCAAAATATCGCTTTAACGTTAGCGCAACCCGATGTCGTACAATACCCTGATCTACCGGACGAGGTAGATAATTATCATGAGCTGTGTCCGTTGGAACCGATCCATAAACCGGCGTCGACTATGCTTGGATATCAGACTTCGACGTACAAAGCAACCAGCATCAAAACTGGAACGCGTTATTGTCTGCGACGTATACATGGTGAGTATCCTCCTTTCCTTACTATCTGTGCACAGAAAAATCTAGGAGCATCAAAGTGAACGTGCAATATGTTTTCAGATTTCAGACTTGCCAATACGAAATGTATGGTACTGGTAGATATGTGGAAGCGATTATCGCACACGAATCTGGTGCAATTGAGAGAGATTTTTACCACCAAGGCTTTTGGTGATCATTGTAGGTATCAATATATTAGATAGCAATCGGTAATCTTTAAAAAGCATTGTACGTAACAACATTATTATTATTTCAGCCATGGTGTTCGTTTACGACTATCACCCGGGAGCGGAAACGTTGCTAAACAAACACTTCCCGGCAGCCGAGTTGAACGGTTATTCGGATCCGTTCTCGTCGGATCCGAACGCACCTCGACCGTACAGTCATACCAAAAATACTATTTTGAGGCAGCAGCATACCAGGACGCTACCAGAATCCGTCATATGGAGCTATATAATTCAACTCACTGCCGCTCTTCGTGTTACACACGCCGCTAGTGAGTATTTCTCGATAATATTCTCTGCATCCTGTACAGTTTATTTATATTATGGATCGTTGAGAAAACAACTTCTTTTTTGTACCTAGATCTGGCATACCGGTGTTTGGATCCTACAAAGGTGTTGATCACATCGCAATCGAGACTACGTTTAAGTTGTGTGGGTATACCCGACGTTGTTACCTTCGATGGTAACGCGGTGACTCCACTGTCGCTGATACCACATTATCAACAAGAAGATTTGATTGCGCTGGGAAAGTTGGTGTTGGCGTTAGCGTGTCGCAGTCTCCTTGCCGTCCATCGCGACAACATGCAAGCTTCTCTCGAGCTCGTCTCGCGTACCTATTCTGCGGATCTTCGAAATCTTATACTGTACGTATACGTTTTATTTCTCTATTCTATCAAAGACATTATACTCGTTACAAAATGAATAATCTACGAAAAAGGAGCAAATGATGTACATGATGTTATTTTACAGGTATTTACTTTCTAATCAACCGCGAAAGAGCGTGACAGATCTCATGCCGATGATTGGAGCAAGATTTTATACGCAATTAGATGCGGCTCAGATTCGGTCCGATGTATTGGAAAACGAGGTTTCCAAGGAGTTAGAAAATGGCAGACTGTTTAAGTTACTTGTAAAGTTGGCTACTATTAATGAGAGACCCGAGCTTAACATGGAACCTACGTGGGCGGAGACCGGTGATCGATACATGCTCAAATTGTTCAGAGATTACGTTTTTCACCAAATAACGGCCGATGGAAGGCCGTGGTTGGACATGGCACACGTCGTTTCTTGTTTGAACAAGTTGGATTCAGGCTCACAAGATAAGGTATTGTTATTTTTAAAAACTATTCTTTTCGACGAAGTACTCGTTTTCATTTTGCGATACAAATTCTTAAGTGTATTCTCTTTCCAGATATGCTTGATGTCACGAGACGAACAGAGTGTGTTAGTCGTAAGCTACGCAGAGTTGCGACAATATTTGGAAACTTCTTTCGGAGAGCTGCTACAATCCGCGAAAGAAGCTGTCTAGGTCCGTGTCGCGTCTTTTCCTCTTTTTTTTTATTTCTCAATCGACCAGGACAGTTACGTACTCCGAACCATAAATGTGATATCACCACTTAGCGGTACTATCATTTTAATCTTTATCAAGACACTGGGGAGTGAGAGTTTGGGGCGGAGGGTCACGTTTGGTGACAAAGAAATACTAGTATGCGAACTCAGTTTGTAACCATGATTTTCAAGTGTTGAATCATTAGAGACATGAGCGAGACGCATTCTGGTACTGCCATTCGAGTGTAATATATTATGCGTGCACGAAAGACCTATGAAGGTATGAAGATACGGAAGTATGAAGGTATGGGGATATAGAACTAAGAAGGTATGGAGATATGGAAGTACGAAGATATGGAGGTATGGAGATATAAAGGTGTAGAGATATGGAAGTATGAAGGTATGGAGGTATGGAGGTATGAAGGTGTGAAGGTGTGAAGGTGTGAAGGTTGTAAATCGGGAAGCGTTTGAACTTGCTACGGAAGCTATTACGTACTATACAAGGCAAACAACAAAAACGAACACAACTTAATAATGCAATGGAAGTCTTAAGGAACCTTAAGAGAAATCACCTAAACACAGTCAGTGTATAGGATAGATCTTAGTTTTTAGGATACAGCTGGTAAGCATTAATTTTGAAATAAATGTTTATTTTTGAAAGCAATCTTAATCAATCGTGTGTAATTATTTCGCATTGTAAAACGCCACAAGATTCCTTCCAATTCTGCCGTTACGCTTGAAACACGCAAGGTCTGTTCTGTTCCATTTGTTTCAGTTTATCCGGCCGGCAATCTGTAGATTCGGTTCTTGAACTGTCCTATCCTCGTACCCTGCCTCTCTTCTCGTCTCTTCGGCTGCTGTCCGCAATCACTCAAACTTGATCTCATTTCCTTCGCGCAATTGCACGACCACACTACGGGGTCTGTACTACAGACAGACTTCACGCATACACAACCGCTCCATCAATATCATCCGCACGATCGTCGACTACCCCGTTTTATTCGCAAAATTCAACATTAAACCGGTAGGTATACTTTTTCCTCAGCAGCGCCGGCCTTGAGATAATATTTGTAGATATTTCAAACAACGACCTTCGTGTACACGTGCGAATGGACGTACGTGTAACTACTTGGTGATGAATGAAAATTGCGCGATTATACGATTTACAATACGCGTCACATTATTCCTCGTTTCCAATGCTCCGCATCGACGCCCATGCGTTCACTTATCCTACGTACGTTCTGCGAAGCGAATAAAACTTGCACGTGCGTTCGTGCGTGTACATGAACAGTAGGACATGTATACTACACGCGTATTAGGCATCCGTCGTTTCCGTCAAAGACGACGCATCAATTCGAACCCGACTTTGAAACTGTTCATTCTCTTCATCTAATTCCCTTAACGCTGACGTGATTTACTCCCTCGTACCGTGTGTCACTCCTAGCGATCGTTACGTATCAATCGCGTACGTGTACCACGATCGCGCGTAAGTCTTCATTTTATTCGACGTCAACCCGCTAACCCAGAGCCGTCACGCGAACGTAGTTCGTTCCTCTTCTATCGCGAGCGCTAGTAATTATTTAAATATAAACGCGCGTGCCTATATCGAGTCGGAATTGAACGGATTCGTCGCGTAAGCGCGAAGACTGATCGGAGATACTGACTACCCACGTACGTACAAATGTAAAAAGATCGTGAAACACGTGTTCGTTCGGAATCCAGTTCCACTGGTCGTTAAGAAACGCCGAACGTCTACGGGCCACGGGAGTAGCAAACCTTCGCGCAATTCAGACCATTTTTTTTCTTTATCTCGAGATCGTCAAGTCGAATTGTGCGAAAATCTCATAAAATAATCGGTCTCGATACTGCTAAGTTCGCCGGACTGCGAGTCGCTATGATTTGAGCTGGTCGGGGAAGAACGTCTAACTTCTGCGTTCCGAGAAAAACAGGGTAACCGGAGGAACGTGCTCGGTACGCGATATATGGCGTGTACGAACGGTCCGTCCGTCTGGTCGTTCTCCGCCTCTCACCCGTTCCTCCTCGTTGACTTTCGCGAAGTCGAGACATTCCGCGATAAAAAGGTTTTACCAGAATTCACATATCGGGCTGTGTGGGTCGAACAAGAACGCGTCCCGACCATTGGTCAACGTAGAAGTTCGTTAACGCGCGTTTTTTCCGTCTGCCCGTTAACGGTGAACCGTTCGTTCCACGATCAGCTCCGTGCACGGCCGCAGACGCATCGTGCACCACCATGTTTTGCATCCGATTCGTTCGAATCGATATTCTTGCCCGCTCTCTCGCCAGTTGCGGTTTAATCGCCGCGTTACAGAGATTAATCGTTCGCTAGATACGAGGGACAAGTTATCGGATAATGTATGTGTGTCCCGGTAAATTTACGCGGGAACGGCGCGGTCCGCGCGGTTTATACGGGACGTGAAACGCTTATCGAAATACATTTTTTTGTCCCTTCGCTCTCTCCTTTTTAATTAGCGAATGCAAATAGCGGGAAAAATGAAAATCTCGAGCAGCTTAGTTACTCTTTAAACGTGGCCGTAATATCTTGCGAGCAAAGTCGGCGGCCGTAATCCTCGCAATCCGAACGGTGGAAAAGGAACCGCAACGATGAAAACAAACTTTGCCGAGACTCGGAGAGCACGAATTTAATTTTATCTCGGTTACGTTTAAGTACCGAGCCGTCCCCATAATTTTCATTTCTCGTCGGGCCACGTATACTCATCGATTCGTGCCTCCGTTAGTTTGTGACCGTAACGTCACGGTTAACTCGCCTCCCAATTAACGCTAATCCCTTTTAAACTATATCAAACATCGTTAAAGCCTGACAATTTAGCGCGTACGTGTCTGAGGGACATCGATCCCTATTTACTCTCCATATTACTTTCACGCTTTAATTCATTTCTCAGCTTCCTTTCCCGAGTTAATCCCGTCGTTACGAACGATCAGCAACGGTGTCACGAGACCAGAATATTCGTTAGTCCCACGATCAAAAACTGTAATTATAATTCCGACGATCTAACTTCTAAATATCGCGCTCGACGATATCTTTACATAAAATAGCATTATTAAAAATGTATGATTCGGTCTCGATCGCGTTTGTATCGTTCGTTCGTAGTTTGTAGACGATATTTTCGCATCTGCAGGACGTATTCGCCCATCTCGTTGATGCGACGGGGATACGCCAACATCGCCGACAAAGTCGCCCCAATACACATCGGATATCGGACGGATTTAACGGTAACCCCCCGCGCGAGAAGATTGTCGCTGCCCAGAAACTCGGAGGGATGATCGAGAGAGAAGAGGAGAGCGAGGCGCGAGGATAAGAAGAGATCGGCAAGAGGTGGCGGTAGTAGTGGAGGTGGTGGCGGCGAGTCCCCTCTCCGGTAGCGGCGGCAGCGGTAGCAGCAACAGCAACACGTAGTACACGATAACCCTTCGACGAGGACGCAGTACGGTGGTACGAGTTCGTTAGCCACGGTCGCTTTTGGTAGTCCCGTAGACTAGCTTTGAATTGAACCACAGTCTCAGTCTCGCTCGGTCCAGCGGCGCAGTCGCCGTATACGCGTACACATTTTTTCGTATCTACCTCCGACCACTAGCACCACCGCCAGCGTCGCTGTTACCACCGCTACCACCACCTGGTCATCGACGAGCGTGTCAACATACGCGTTAAACGTCACCAGGACCACCGAGCCAACCGGTCAGCTCCTGGGAAATAACGAACCGAACGTCTAGCATCGTCGAGACGGCGCGAGGTAAGCGACATTTACCCAACGATCATTCTCTCTTTCGCGATTTACGGGATAGCGTCGGTGTTCGGTGCGTGAAAATGGTGGCTGTAGAGATGCGCGTCCTTAGCGTAAGACGCGAACGAACATCCCCCGTAGCCAGGAGCACCTTTGTGTCTTCGTTCCTTCCGCTCTGCCTGTATCTCCATCGATTTTCGTCGTCAAGACCCGCCCTGTAATTTTCTCGTTCTCTCTCGCTCGTCGTAGTTCCGCCTCGACGCGTCTGTCGTCTCGCGTTTAAAGTCGAGCGAGATGCCGAGCTCGGACGGACGAGATATCGCGTCCAGAAACGCGATCGTCGTTCTCCCAGCTATATCGGAAACGAGTCGACGAATCCTTTTTTTCGACGAGCGCGCGCGTGTTTGCCCGTCGCGCGACTCGCGATCGATGCTCTCGTATCGGCTTCTCTCTTTCCTTTCAATCTTTCACCCTCCGTCTACGAAACCATCCGGTGCTCGTGGTTGGTTGTTTCTGTTACGCTCGCTGCCCGTTCTGTTACACTATGCAGACAGCCTCTCGATGGACCACGCGCGCTTTATTTATCGATTTTCGATGGAACAAGTAAATCGATCCGATCGCGGTATTCTCCTCATTGACAGACGTATCTCGTCTTACGGCTTAAAAAGGAATACACATTCTTTCGTTCTTTCTCACGGCGAATATCCTGCTCGTAAAACGATTTACTAATGAATTTAGAAAGGAACGGAATAAGCACGGCCAAGTATGATAAACGACTTTTTTATTGAAAGTCTGGATGTTTGACTCGGGTGGAAAAATAAATGGAGATGTATCGTCGAGGCGGCTAACGCGTTTTTCCGAACTTCGAGCCGACTGTTTACGCTCGATAGTTTTTGCCGGTTGTTTTTCTCGCGGGTGGCCGGAGAGCGCCGAGACGTCGACGCACGATCCGCATCTCGAATTACACACGGTGAACCCTGTAAACAGAAAGAATTCGTTCGAGGAACTTTGCCAACGATTTCGACCGACGATTTTAAAGTGCATACGCACGTCGTTCAGAGTTTCAGAGAATGGTAACTATAACTAATAATCTTCGGATCGATTCATTTCCGAGAGTATCTGATAACTAATTAAATAATTTTAATAATGACTAAGATATTCGGTATTCATAGTCAGAACTTATTTTTAAGGTCGCCTCAAGTGAAAGTTCTTGTTTCGTGTGCGAGAGAAGGATTGGAAATATGGGATAGACAGGGATAGCAAATGGTTAGGACGATCTTAAAATTAAGTAACGACTATGAATACCGGCCTAAGCGTCGCGAGATCGGGATATGGGTACGATTACACGATACAGCGAAACCCGCATTTAGATAAAAGGTTCCTTATTTCGTGCAACGCCTTTTCAATGCTTTCTTGTATTCGGAGACTCGAGCTCGTTTATCTTGGTTAGAGTTCGAGACGAATTCAATTAAGAATATTGCCCACAGATTTAGTTTTTTCACAGCGCGTGAAAAATTATAGTACGAGCGAAAGCCTGGCGTTTTATAAAACGGCGGGTGGGTACATACGCTAATAGTACTAACAGCTCATCGGCTTCCACGCATAAGCTTCTCGTATCTCTCAGCCCTTTACGTAACAAGATTTCCTTAACGCGAAAAGTGTACATAATACGCGTTTATCTCGCACGGGGATCGTTCGTGGGAGAGGGTCGTCCGATGGTTAACGATTTTTTTCGAGCCGTATGCGTCATTCCCCGTACGTTTACGTGTGTCAATTCATTAAAGGACATCGAGTAGGCGACGCCGGCGTTGGGTCGACCCTTTGAGGCGGATAACGCGTCGCAGAAAAACACGTCGATCCGCGTTATCGATCATTCCTCTTTTCCTCCTCCCCGTTCCGCGAAAGTCGGCGAATTCAGTTACTGCCTGGGAGCCGGTTTAAACAAAAACTGGGAGAGAACAACGGTGCTCGTTAGTGGTGTTTTCAGTTGTAAAATGCGAACCGTGTAATTCTCCCGTATTCTCTAAACGCGTCGCAACGGGAGGAGGGCCTCCCAAGAACTTTTCTCTGTGTATTTTCAACCACCCACCGCGCCTCGTGGAAAGAAGTGTTTTAANCAGCGCGTGAAAAATTATAGTACGAGCGAAAGCCTGGCGTTTTATAAAACGGCGGGTGGGTACATACGCTAATAGTACTAACAGCTCATCGGCTTCCACGCATAAGCTTCTCGTATCTCTCAGCCCTTTACGTAACAAGATTTCCTTAACGCGAAAAGTGTACATAATACGCGTTTATCTCGCACGGGGATCGTTCGTGGGAGAGGGTCGTCCGATGGTTAACGATTTTTTTCGAGCCGTATGCGTCATTCCCCGTACGTTTACGTGTGTCAATTCATTAAAGGACATCGAGTAGGCGACGCCGGCGTTGGGTCGACCCTTTGAGGCGGATAACGCGTCGCAGAAAAACACGTCGATCCGCGTTATCGATCATTCCTCTTTTCCTCCTCCCCGTTCCGCGAAAGTCGGCGAATTCAGTTACTGCCTGGCAGCCGGTTTAAACAAAAACTGGGAGAGAACAACGGTGCTCGTTAGTGGTGTTTTTAGTTGTAAAATGCGAACCGTGTAATTCTCCCGTATTCTCTAAACGCGTCGCAACGAGAGGAGGGCCTCCCAAGAACTTTTCTCTGTGTATTTTCAACCACCCATCGCGCCTCGTGGAAAGAAGTGTTTTAATTCGCGTCCCCCGCAGATGGTCCCCGCGATAGACGGCGAATTAATCCTCACCAAGAACGGACAATTTAATGGAACGAACAAACCTCTTTACGGTAACGCAAAGCGTTGGTAGATCGCGGGAGAACAGAAGAGGAAGAACGAAACATTCGCCTAAGTGTCCCGTTTTCCCACTTGGGCGAATAAAATTTCGTCGTAGAATTTATTTACACCGTTCAATTTGACAAATCTCTCGTTTATCTGTGTTTACGTTTCGAGCAACGTTTTTTATCGCGTTAATTAAGGATGTTTGCGGTCCGAAATTTTTCACGAACGTCCGCACTCTAAACGATAAAAGCGCGTATCCGCGTGACCGATTTCTGATCGACGGAGAGGGAAGAGGGAAGGTTCGTGCGAGGGTAATTCGAGGGGAAATTGCGTGCGATATTTGTTATTACAGTAGAAGAATCGTATTACGGGCGAGAAACGCGGATCGCAGGGGTGGCGAGATGCGGAGGGCAGAAAAAGTGACGAGAAACGGGGCCTCGGGAACATGTGCGATAATAATTGACGACGTCGTGTTTTATCGCGTCGAAAAAGGTTTCACGATGACACTGTGACACGCATATTTTTCATACGAGGAGAGGAGAGAGAAACGGAGAAAGAGAGTCGCCCACAGGAAACTATCCCGATTTTCTTTAACATCTCGCGCGCGCACGAGTACAACGGACGGGATAGGTTGATGTATGAGTCTTGAAGCGCGAGTGACACTCATTTCGTGATTTCCTGCTTATCGCGCTGTCTCCGTTTATTCTTAGCGCCCGATGTGACATTCGTCCCTTCTTCGTACAGATATATACGTACGTACGTAGATTAAAATTACAGTACGATTCGTACGTCTCGGACATTTTTCGACCCCGGATCGAAACGAGATCAATGTTCGTAATCGTGGAGTATTTAAGGCTCGCGTCACGCGTTAGACTTTGTACACGGGTTACACTTACACGGTTCACGTCGTTAAGAATACGCGTTCGAGTTGAACCGTATCGTGACCGTGTTATCTACCACGATCATATTTCCCTCTTTAATTAACCCTAATTCGCGATACATCTGGCGACTGGCGACACAGTTGCCACCAATTTGCCGGCGTCTCGCGTTCCCTGAGCAGTTTGTCGAATCGACGGCACGATTCGCATCGTGCAGCTAAATTGTCAGCAAGATGGTATCGGGTATGGGCACTGGGGAGAGTCGCGATCGAGGTCCATTGTCGGTATCGTTACCCACATACCACGTCATGCGTATAACCATGGCGAGCTGCTCGGTTCAATGGATTTTCATCGAAAAAAGCTCCTCTATGATGGCGCGCGTCGTAATTCGAGCCCAACTATTTTTTATTCTCCGAGCCAGGAAGAAAGAATGGGCGCAGGACGAGGATCGGAAAAAAAAAACCCGATAAACGAGGGAGAATGTCGACGTAATGGTCGCGTTGATTAGATGCGCTTCAAACGCTAATGTTACCTACTTTTTCCTATCAAAAGGGAGACGAATCTTGTTTCGCGTACGGCCTACGCAATTACACCGACCCTCGTTGGAAAAAAAGTTTCGACGGATTTTCCTATCCGCTTTTGTCTCATCTTGGCGTAATTATTTCACAGCGGAGGGACGCTCCTCCTCCTCCCGGTCGCTTCGAGGACGAATTTATTTACGCGGTCTGGAAACTTGTTCAAGCATCGAGTGTTTGCGGGGTAAATCCGGTAAATGATCGAGTATTCCGCCTCAGAGAAGAGAGAGGCAGGCGGGAGGAGGTGGATGTCGCGCAAAGCAGAAAACGTGGTTTTACTCGGTGCCGGATATATTGTATGTAAATGGCGCACAGTTCACAGTTTACGCTATCCGTTTCTCCCTTTACCTAGAGGATAAACGCGTCTCGCTTCACCTCGGCTTCCTGTTTTTCTCCCGTGTCTCCGGACAGGAAGACGTAAGATATATTTGTCCCATCCGGAATTTCAACGCTTATTATCTACTGTTCTCTTACTACAACTCAAAAGATCGATGCAGTCGACTTCCGAAGTCTTACAATTATAGCATCAGCGTTGAAACGAGGCGCACGAGACTTCCGGTTCTACCGACACGTGCGAAAGACGCGTTACCGGAAATGAACTTCGAAACTACCGACTCTTGTTTCCTCCGACTCGTGGCTTAAGTTTAACACTGCGAATCCCGCGTGTAATTGCTAATTGCGTTCGATCGATTCTCTCCGAACCTTATACGGTTCCCGTACGTAACCTAAGGCTACGTAGGAAAAATCGTAGATCGCGGCGGCTAAACCGGTACCCTGAATCGAAGAGCAACGTTCCCTACATGGATATCTGAGTGCACGTACGTACATACGTGGCACGCCACGAGCACAGTCTATATCCGACGACGCATTATCTGCTTTGCTGCCCGCAGCCAAGCTCTGTATTGCATTTTACTCGAGTCGTTCTCTCGTGACACTCTCGATACGTCCTGCGCCAGGCTATGTTCTATCTCTCTTTTATCAGAACCTTTAACCGCGCGGCACCCGCGCTTCGTTTTATTCTTCCCCTCGTCTTTTTCTATATCGTTTACCAACCTTTCCCGTGGCCCGCGCGAGCCCCCCGGAATATACATATATCCCATTCTTTGGTTCGTCGCGTGTCGGCCCGGCTTTTTCTTTGTGCCTTCGAAATCGCTTTTCGGATTTGACGGTTCCCGGCGCCCGATCATTGACATTTCAATTTTTTCCTCCCTTCAGGAATCCAATCCCGTTTTTAAAAGGATCACAGGTGCACACCTGTTTCGTTCTTTTTTTTTTTTTGCGATAGTTACGCAACGAACCCGATAATCAAAAGTAATGACGTTCTTTGGAGACCCGGACTCGATCAACGACGCGGAATCTGAATATTAAATTGTAATCGTCCTTCGGATTCGGGGAATCTCGATCGGTCGGTTTTCGATCGCTGCGCGTTAATTGAATTGGACCTCGGGGGTGGGTCTCGCATCCGTACGTTTCACCCTTCGACTTCTATTTTCTTTATTGCGCTCGGGTATGCAACATTTCCAAAGCAGGAACACTGCCAAGTGGGACGTGGCACATTTTCTGCTTTTACCCTTTGCTGCCCGCTATTTCCGAGTCTTTTTTTTTTTTCCTCCCTTCGAGCACGAGTCGATGGCTTCGCGAATGTATGCACGCTTCCGCGCCATTTCCGATACTCGGTTTCAGGTTTTAGGGACCGCGACGCGGCGCAGGGACGCAGGGACGTTGACATTTAATCGGTAGAGGAAGTTCTATCGCTTCGGTTATCGTTTTATCGTGGACCCGCGTCCGCGTAACAAACGAGATAACGTCTGGTCGCGCTCGTTTCGGGACCCGAAACTTGATTACGTAATATTTTAGAAAAAAAACAACGGTTCATGATCTACGCGGAGGAGCCCGACTCGGTTTTATTTGTCTTATTCTTCTGGAACCTTCTCCTTCCGGCTCTCGACGAGAGCCTGGTTTCGCTGCAGCGAAATACAAATTTGTCCGGGCGTGTATTTGAGGAAGCAAGAAAAGAAGAAGAAGTAACGGTAGTAAGGGAAATGCTACTCGCAGCGGCTCCCGGTGAATCATTTATCCGCGTCGTTCGTTCCGCGACAGAATTTTTCTTCTCTTCGCATCGTCTCTTCCGACGCGACGCAACCAACCCTTCCGCGTCTTTCTCCTCTCCCTCCCGGTCCCTTTAACCACCGTGAACGATCTTTCAATTACCCGAAACTCGTTAATTATTCCTAACTACCACCGTGACGCATCGTTCAGTCGCGTCCACCGCGGCTTACAATAAATCCATTAGATTTCAAATGGATACAATTTAAGTAGCAGATCCCGGCGACTCGGGATGTCGAAGGTCTGCCCGAGGTTAAATACACGACGCTTCCCGACCTCTCCTAGATTGGTCAGCAATTTCTACTTGTAAGCGCACCTTCGTGGTATAAAGTACGGGAGTCTGTGAAAGCAATTTCCTGCCACAAATTTCGCGCGGTAAATCATAACGTTCCGTCGTCGTTCGCTTAACCGAGGATCGAGCCGCAGTCTTTTCTATTATCCGTTTAAATTTCGTTATCAATTGGAGAGATAGCTTTTGATAATTTGCATAAAGGAGTGCCGGGGACGATGAAAGGGAACAATGTGTAAATTCCGTGGCACGCGTTCGGGTTTAATTATCCTAGGACGAGGCACGTTCCGAAACGAACTAGGAGAGTTTCGTGTGGGCGACAGGATAGGCTAGGCACTTGAGTCTAGAGTCTGGAGAGAAGGACGCCGAGGAGGAACTCGTCCATGCAAATTGACATTAATATGCAATTGGAACAATAGATCCCAATTAATTATCTCCGGTTAATTGGGATGCAGCGCTGTACCGGCGGCGCAGCGTCTTAACGAAGTTATACCCGCCGCGCATCCCCTCTAATTTGCCGGCAAAACGATACGAAATTGCGCAACGCGTTTCCCGGCAAAATTAATATTTACAACGGGCAATTTTCAGCACCCGCGCCGTATCAACATTATTAGAACTATATCCCGGGCGCCGTTATCGTTGCGAACTTGGAAGATACGCCCTATTCGTATACCACGTATGCGCTTTACCCTTAAACGTCCCATCGCGCTGCCGCTGATTTTCGCCGTTCGCGCCCCATCGAATGCGACATCAATTCTACTTCACGCGACCCTCGAGAGTTTCTCGGTAACCGAGTATGGTAAGTGTAGTTTAAATAGTAATTGACCTCGCGAATAGTTGGGATCAAGAAATCTCTCCGCCGTCAATTAACCCGTAACACCAGTTTCGATTGGATCGCGTCAGCTGCTCCATAAATGTTCATATTAATTCGGATTAGGGATCCTAAAATAAGGAATCGGACAAAGCGCTGCCGAGATCTGAGTGGTTGACCGTCATCGTGGGATACTTCCGGTTTAAACAAGGTGCATTTTATGTCATTATGTTCATGATTAATGAATGTGATCGTATCAGCGCGTCAGCGAGTTTATAATTATTAGGATATTCAAATTAGCATTAATTTTTATATAGAAACGTGACTATTTTTATTTACGTATGATTGTAGTGTATAATATTCCGTACACAACTTTCGTTTAATTCGTTAGCTGAATTTGAACGATCCTGCCATTTGAGAAACTTCTGGTTATATTGGAGTAATGGCAGCGCATTGTCCGATCCCTTATTTTAGGATCCCTAGTTCGGATTTGATCGTTGATATTCGCGCGTTAATCCGNATGTGATCGTATCAGCGCGTCAGCGAGTTTATAATTATTAGGATATTCAAATTAGCATTAATTTTTATATAGAAACGTGACTATTTTTATTTACGTATGATTGTAGTGTATAATATTCCGTACACAACTTTCGTTTAATTCGTTAGCTGAATTTGAACGATCCAGTCATTTGAGAAACTTCTGGTTATATTGGAGTAATGGCAGGGCATTGTCCGATCCCTTATTTTCGGATCCCTAGTTCGGATTTGAGCGTTGATATTCGCGCGTTAATCCGTGGAGAGTCCCGTGGCGACGCGCGAATGGAATCGCGCCCGTACGTTCCCGGTATCCCGGATCACCGAAAATCGAGATCGCACAGGTAGACTAATATTCTTGGTCGCTGGGAACGACGGATGGTTGGTCCTGAAAAAATTCGCNGCGGAGAGTCCCGTGGCGACGCGCGAATGGAATCGCGCCCGTACGTTCCCCGTATCCCGGATCACCGAAAATCGAGATCGCGCAGGTAGACTAATATTCTTGGTCGCTGGAAACGACGGATGGTTGGTCCTGAAAAAATTCGGGCGCCGTTCTCGCCGGGACTGCCTTTGAAGGCAGTTCCTTTGAGCCTGCCTCGTTTCGCATCGTCCATATATTTTTAGTTACCGGTCTCTCCTTTTTTTTGTGCAAAGGGGATCGTTTTTACCACGTAGTCCGAATAAATGGCCAGTCGTGCGCGGGTCGCTCAAAGCCGTACTTTCCGAATCTACTCTCATCCGCGCCGGCATTATATTCGGAAATCCGATTTCCCCGTTACGTTTAACTCTTTTCTATCTCGAAAAAGATAAGGAATAAAGCCCGGATCTAGTCTGTAGTTAGTCGCAAAAGCGTCTGTCCCCTGTGACGTTCTCTCTCTCTCCTCTCGGTGATATATTATTTTTATTATCGCGCGTATGTTTAGCATAGAAATTCGTATACTCCTCGTTCGAAGCTTGCGCGAGTTTTCTACCCCAAACAGAATTTACTTTGTCCGCGTTGTAAGATAGTAAAAATGACGGAGAGTGGAAAATCGGCTCGGTCACGTTCTAGAACGCTTCTTCGACCGTGATCGACGACGAGGGTAAGAGAAAAAAGCGCGTAGCTCATCCGGCAGAAGTCAGAGATAATACGTTATCGCGAGTCGAACCTCTCTTCTTTCTTCGATATACCCGAGCTGTTTAAGAAGCCATTCATTTTTTCTCTTATCGTTCACCAAAAACTAATGTCAAGGTTAATCGACGATAAATTTGATTGCACCGAAGCTTCACTGTATGCATCATAAAGTTGTTGCATCGGGCGTTATGGAAACGTTCCGAAGATTCAATAAATCGAGAATCGGTGTAAAAATTTCTTGATCCGCAGCAATGCCGTTGGAATTTTATTCGGTTCGAGAAATTCAATTTAATCGAAAACGAGTAGGGGAGAGAGTTGAAAGTTCAAAGGGGACGAACCCTTTCTTTCCTCTTTCGGCGTACCGAAAAATTCTGGTCACAGCACCGGGTCAAAAAGAGATCAGCGTTCCCATCCCTCGCTGCGTGATTTTTCGATTACTTACAATCGCTACGGACGACCTAATACCTAAGTAATCCCGTTTCCGTCCAGAGTCCTCGACTTCCGTTTCGCCGCATCGAATCCTCCGCACTCGTTCCATGCATAGTCGCGGGGCATTGATTAAAAACTGTTTGAAATTCTCTAAGATCGTAAATATGCATGTAGAGTCATTTAGTTTTCAGCCCGTCCCCCTCGGTCAGACAACAGTAATTTTGGTCGTATCCGGTCGGGCTTACCTATCTGTATCGGTCCCGTGGTACATTCTATATCGCTAATGTATAAATATTCATGTCGAAAACGCTCGACGACCAGAATTCCGAGCTCCTCTTTCGATTTTCAAGCCCTGTACGCCCGTGCAGCGCACGGTTTCGCGTGTGTGCCCGTGCACATGCACACAGAACCGCGGGACGCGCCCTTCACCGAGCGACAATAGCCATCGATGAGACGACTCTCGACAAAGGTAACAGTCCCCGCATTGTCTCACGGGCTTCCACGATATCCAGCCGAGTGTCCCGATAATTTTGTCAATTCCGTCTACCGCAGCTTCGCGCTTTTTCCCTCGCGTACATCTGCGGCCGGGGCTTTCCGATAGTCCGTCCGCATCGACGGGTGTGTTTCGTTTATTGTCAGTTAGACGCAGAGAGATCCTACGTCCAGATACCGTTCGACGGGTATCAGCACTCGCGGCCACACCGCTTCGTAAAAATATGAATTCAACCGTTTACCCGACGCGCGTGGTACGCGTACAATTTTTTATTCCGTCCGCGACAGCTCGATCTCGATTCAATTTACCTGTGCCGCTACTGTTTCGACGGAGTATTATTATTATCTCTCCGGTTAATCGGGGGAAGAGGGAACCGGTTATACGTTAACCGTGGAAATCGATATGGCACCGCGCTCCTTCGCCGAGCTTCATATTCTTTTTTAATCCCCGGCGCTCCTTCAAGATTTCTGTCCCTCGCACAAAGATCTGGAAATTGCTAGACCGGAGGAGGAACTTCAAAAGAATTTGCGTCCCGCGTGGCGGGTGTGCGTCGCCTCTTATTATGCCGAGGACAGTTTCAAAGAATCCGTTGATCCGAGTTTTCCATCGCGACGGGGCGCATATGGGAACCTTTTCCTCCTCCTCGAAATTCCTCTGTGCCTACGTTCGCTTTTTCTTTTTTTTTTTTCACCTACCTCTCTCTCTCCTTCTACAGGTACGTCTTCTGTGGACGCGCGTGCACTCTCGTCGTTTCTATCATCTGGCACGCCTCTGTAAACAAAAGCAAAACCCAGGCTTCGTGACCGACGACGACGCCGAGGCACGGCGAGAGTCGCGGCGCGGGGGTCGGTAGAAATCTTTTAAAAATAGCTTTCTCCGCAAGAAAGCCTCGAGTGGGTTTCTCTAATTAAACAGAATTTCCTTGATTAACCGAGCCGGCGAGCGTCGCCAGGATTCTTTTTTCACCGACGTCGTCGTCGTTGCCTTCCTCTTCCTCCCGGCCTTTTTAGATCACGGTCTTCAAATTATTCTGACCAGCGACGCTATTAAAGCCCGCGGGGAGCTCGCGGGGGGAGTTTAAGAAAACAGCGTCACGTTTCCAGAACAAGAGTCGGTCAACATCCGGTGGGAGCGGGAATACGGGTCGCGGCGCACGAACGTTACGTGGTTTCAAAGGGAATATTGCACACAAATTGCATCGAAGAAAGTCGTTCCGGTGCACCGACGGAGGGAACGCGGGTCGCAGTTGATTCCCGTTGGCTCCGTGTCAATACCGCCGATAACATTTATCTGTACGCTCGGTTCACGGAGATTAAGTCCAGACTCGCCTTTCCCAGGTAACCGGGGGACCTTCCCGCTGGTCCAAAAACCTATTTCTCGTCGCACGAGACCGTATTTCGGCATATTTCTAGTTTCTGGACTTCCCCTTCGACCGCGAACCTTCGCGACTCGCTTCCCCCGGTTTTTCTATCGTTTAGCGTTTCATAATTGAAGAGCAGACCGTCTCCGAGTAATAAGGGTGGAATCTCTAAAACGTAGTTTCCTTACCGGTACCGGCATAGAAAAAGCTCGAGTGGACTTTCGTAATTAAAGAGAATTTTCCAAGTGACACGCCAAATTAACTTAACGACTTTCACGCTCCGTTACGTCGGGGTCCCGACGATTTCGAGTTTCTCTCCCCTTTTTCCTTCTCTTCTCTTTTCGCTCGCAAACGCGCTCGCCCGTTCGTGTCACGGGAATCCTTGAAAAACATATTAGGATAGAACGGAAGACGTCGCCGTGTGGCCTTAGACTTTCGAACTTTGGACCGAAACGAGGTTGATCGAACTATTCGGGTCGCGCGATTCGTTACTGCTTATCGTCGGAACAGACGTTATTGGTAAAACGTCTTGCGCTCGTATTATTCGTCGCGAGAGGAAGAGAGAGGCTCATCGTCGCGGGCACGACCGTTCTCCTGTTCAGTCATCCGGGCGTCGCACAGCCCTTCGGTGCACGTCGCGGGCGTATCTCCCGCGTCGAAATTGATTTTTCAACGAATATGTCACGGGGAATCCTATAGCTATCGCCTATCGGCCATCGCCGATACACGCAAATATACACACCCTCGGATGCTCGCAAATCCCGAAAGCACGGGGCTCGCTGAATTCCATGGTTTACGGTCGAACGACTTCCGCTCTCGAAGAGCGCGCGATACCGCACCGGGCTTCCCGGCTCGTAAAATAAAGGCGCGAACTCAATTTTCATGGGAACAGATGTCGGATCGTATCTTCCCCGTTTAAATTGGTCGCGAAAAAATGTAATAACGTTTCTCGTCAAACTATATTGCCCGGCCCGGAACGAAGAACGGAGTTTTACGCGTTACGTGCGACGGGGTATACCTGTATGTTACGCGGACGCACACGATACCGAAGATTGCCGCCGGCACACTGCGTCGTGTCGCGCTTTTCGATGGCGTAAAGCCGATGATACCATACAAATGGATATTACGAATTACGAGCAATTCCTTTTTCTCCTCCTGGATCCTCCGGCCAGCGGGGTTCGCGCGTAAAGAAAATTACACACGTACGTATAAATATGTGTAAACTACGAGTTCTCCGTTAAAGGAGACATTTTTATGTATACTACTTTAATGACCAGCCCGTTTTTCCGATCTTCCAGATGTCGATACATCTCCGGAGAAGATATTATTCGTACCGGGGAACGGACGAAGGCAACCGAGTTATTGACAGACGAAATTGTTATCGTACGTCAACGTTGCGAAAAAACGATACTCCCGTCCGTAGTTTCTGGTGTCTTTCGTATCGTCTGCGGTCTGTCCCACCCATCCGTTTCTATCGCATTGGAGAACGTACAAATATAAATTTCCAATTAGATCGGACGTTAGGACGAGACAAGGTTTTAAACTATGTTAGAACTTATAATATTTTATGCGTATTCGTCGTCGAGCCGGGCGTGCGGCGTGCAAGGACGGACCTTGAAACGATATGATTTACGCGTGTCGTCGTGTGCACCCTTTACCAAATCAATCTGCAGCTTCCGTGGGTCCGCGGACCGAGCCGGTCAGGGCCGTCGCAATTTTCTCGCGCCGCTGGCAACGTTCCGCGTGTTCGCCACGTACGTCGAAACTAGTTGGGTTTCGTCAGGATATTTAGAGCCAAATACTATACTGCGTGACGCGGTGCGACTCCTCTGTTCAACGTTCATTACGCATAATACAGCGAACCGCAGTTTGAGTGGAAATTTCATGCGTCGCGTCGTACGCAAAATGCTAATTAATCCGAAGAACTGGCACAACGGGCGATTAACATGGCGGAGATGCGTATTGAAAGTCGAGCGAGCCATTAAATTTCCCGTATGACCACGCCTCGTTTCCAAATTATAATTACGCTTTATTGAATATTCCGCGCGGACGCGAGTCCCGTTTAAACGCGTAAATATGTACGTACGCTCGCGTGTGCGTCGATAGGTATTTATGTCCGAGACGAGCCGAGAAGCTGTTTGGAAAGTTATCGTAATCAGAGCCGTATTTCGCAGCGGGTATGTTGATTTTTCGCGGAACGTCGAAAATACAGTTTTGTTATCTCTCGTTTTTCTCTC
>SMSR01016065.1:72255-88332 GCA_019453355.1 Ceratina japonica | reverse complement strand
TGCAGCAAATGTGGTTCTATTCTTTCTTTATTGGACAGTTTTGAAGAAAAAAGAGTGGGTTTAGCGTCAATATTTTATGTAAAATGGACCTCGATTATAGAGCAAGATACTGCTAATGGTATGTTGCTTCGTGAATTACAAAAGTTACAAGCACTGAATAAATGTACCAGTCTCAATACTAGAAAAAAAAAGATTAATGCTGGCATTACATACGAAATGATTGTAAATGCCTACAAAGATAACATATTGATCGCAGTTTCTAGCCTTTTAGGAAAGAATGAAGGAGGCATTGCCAAAGTTACAAGAAGTAAAGTAGTATTAAAAAAGTTATGTGATTTCTTAGAAGTACTGCCAAAATAATTAGATTTAAGTAGATTTATCATGTTGACTAAACTCCAAATTTTATTATAGGATGTTTTATTCAAATACTTATAAATCTAAAATTATAACTCTGTGATATGGCGACGTTGCCATATGTCCGCTGGAGAAAACATAATGAATATTTTTACAAGATTATTAATTTTTTGTGACTCTTATTTCCCATGAATCATCATTTTTAAAGTTGCAATTCATTCGTTATTTATTTTTCAATCTCTACAAACTTTTTCAAACGAATCGTTATTTTAGTTCGTTTTCTGTTGCGATAAATATGTGATTCTCCATAAGACACAATGTTAAAATTGGAAAAATTAAAATATTTCTTTCTTGCTTCAAAACCCATGAAACCTCACAAAAATTTAACTACAGCTTTATTAGGCTTTTATTTATAACTCTGTAAATTTTCGTCAAATTCGTTATTTTAGATCTATTACCGGTAGAACCTCCTTAAAGTGGTCTTTCTCAAGTGTTGGTGGTCGTTGAGAAGAAATAGAAGAGTCGATCGATTCAAGATGAACGTTTATTCCGTAAAATAATGTACAAATAAATAGGTGTGTGTACGTGTGGTCGGAGATGAGCAGAATGCACTTCGTCGATCTTTCCTCGTTGTCTTCGCCGCACCGAGACGCGCGAGTTTCGCAACGACCGATCTCACTCGCTTCCGTTACCTTTCACTCGCTCGCTCTCTTCCTCTTTCACGCGGGGCACACGCACACGCTTTCTCCCTCCTTCGTCGGGTTCTCTCACATCTTCTCGTTGGAAACAAAACTGGAGCATATAGTCACGTACAAAAATCGTGGGAATGACGTCGTCATCCGCGGCGCGTGAAAGTGGCCGGCGACGAGAACCGAGCCGCGCCGCGCGAGACTCGTTGGAGTCGGAATCCGTGATGATTCCAGTTGGTCGGTTAGAAAAAATGCGTTTGTTTGTTTGTTTCTCCGTTGGAAAGTCTTTGGGCTACGCGTGTGGCCTATGGAACAAAAATGCACTTCGGACAGTTCCCTCGTGCATTTCTGACGTTTCCTATAGTTTTATGCATTGCATGCAGCGTTTATACTCTTCTTCTACCGTAAATACATGAAATCCACGGTTGGTTCTATTGAGGCTGATTCTCACTATCCGGCAAATTGCCAGACGGTGGCCAGTCAGGGCCGGTCCCTGTGATCTTCTGCTTTTATACGCTTTCCCCTATACTCTATACTGTGAACTACGCTCCTGGTTTTGCTCCTTTTCGTCCTGACTGGGCAGCCATCGTTCGGCAATTTGCCGGATAGTGGGAATCAGCCTTTAGGATCCGGGTATCGGTATTTCAAGAAACGCGTCGCGTCTCGTTATCGAATCGTTCGCAGAAATGTTGCTAAAAAAAAAAAATATGCGGTCGATCCAGTATTAAATGCAGCGACCACAGGAAGTACGGGACACCGTCTGTTTTTATCACGTTTCTCAATGACCGAACGTCGAGATAAGTACCGATCGCGTTTGAGGCTCGAATTACGAACAATATTACGACTTGCGATCATCAATTGGTCTGTCGATCTTCTGCGAACGATCCGGTACCGTGCAGATTCGTCGAACGACGCGACGCGAGGTCTCGATCTTCCTGGAACAATATAACGATCGTTTGATAGTCGGGGTCGGGACTTAGGAGTGTAACGTTTCTTATTGTAATGGAGGTTCAGTCGTACGACAACGATGACCATTAATATCTATACATGCATAGTGCATACGTATTTTCGACACAGACACCGAGTACAGAGCATTCATATTTCGCTTTCGTCTTAACTGGACCGTGACAATGGTAGCGGTAATAACGAGGACGATGAGTAATATAGTGAATCGTTGATCGTTCGTATTGACGGTAATAATAATAATACCGCAGCAACGTAACTAGTAACGGAACGATTTTAAGACGGTGAAACTACATCTGCCGTCACGAGAGTCCATAACTGCGCAATAACAGTTTTCGATCATTGTGTGCATCTCTCTCTTTCTAATATTTTCCATACCGTCGCTACTACTCGGATCTATGTCAGCGTCACTAGAGTCCAGTACCGGGTACAGTTCCGTTTCCGATCATTCTGCGCGTCCCTATCCCGTGTGTCATTTCCCAATTGTATATTTTNTTTCCCTAAATTCTTCCCGAAATTATTTATACATTTATCATTAATAATTTTTCATTAGTGCGCTAAGTATACGGTGGTTTATTTTGGCAGTGCTGGAATAAAAATTCCCTCACACGAGGAGAGGGGCTCCCTTCCCTTTTTTTCCCTCAATATTTCGCTTCCCACTACTATTCCCCTTCTGCATACCGCATAGTATACCGCACACCCGTTCCAAATAGTAGTCCCCACTTCTCGAGTAAGGGAATTTTTATTCCAGCGCTGTATTCAGGCGCATAGAGTTATTATCTTATCAAAGTCGATGCCTAGTTCCATCATTCAAAGCGATTTACGGGATGTTCAAGGTATATACAGTAATACTTTTTATGAATGTAGTGAATAGAGTAGGATTTGAGACGTTCACTCCGTCCCCCACCATCGTTCACGCTGATCGAAGCGGGACTGGACTCTCGTGAAAGCTAGTATACGCATTCAGTTATCCCACTATTTCAAGGTGCGCGGAATTACTGTAGACATGGACTCTCGTGACGGCAGGAATAGATTGGACAGGGATAAACGACGACGCACCGATACGATCATTCGCAGTGATCGATCCATGATGTAAAGATAACAGATGTGTTTTTTGCGAATTATTCTAAATCAGCCAATAGAAACGTCCCAATAACGACTATATTGAGTATTTAACCAATCAGATTCACGCGGGATATTTGAATTCAGTTGAGCATAAAAAAAGGTGAATTATTCTGCATCCTTCCAGATCAGCCGATAGAAACTTTCCAATAACGACTATATTGAGTATTTAACCAATCAGATTCAACGCGGGATATTTGAATTCAGTTGAGCATAAAAAAGGTGAATTATTCTGCATCCTTCCAGATCAGCCAATAGAAACTTCCCAATAACGACTATATTGAGTGTTTAACCAATCAGATTCACGCAGGATATTCGAATGCAGTTGAGCGTAAAAAAGAATCTTCTTATTTTATAAAATCTACAATAATTTTCAAAGTACATGACTATAAAGAATTGAATATCGTTGAAATCAAGGTTACAGTAATATAAATGAAAGGGAGAACTATGAGCTGAAAAGAATCTTCCACGTGCTCCAATTCTTTGTGCTGCCATTCCAATTTTTTCACAATTTTACTGAACAATATTTTAGTAATATTTATAGAACACTTTGAACCGAATTAACACATTTCTCAATATAAATGAATCGCGATTGAAATAAACCATATTTTAATATAGCGGAAATTTGGGAAGCCCTAGTAGGCATTAGAACTTGGTCCGGTTTGGGAGCACACCTCTATTCAGCGCTGGGGTAAAAATTCCCTCACTTGAACAGTGGGAGTACTGTAACAACTACTTGGAAGGGGTATGCGATATGCCAAGCAGTGTGCAGGAGGGGAATAGTAGTGGGGAGAGGAATATCAAAGAAAAAAAGGGGGAAGGGAGTCCCAGCCTCACCTGAGGGAAGTTTTATACCAGCGCTGCTTCTATCTTTACGTCGTGAATCGACCGGATCGGTTTCTATCGACGAGTACTTCCTGACACGTTATCAGTGTCAAAATGAAATTCTAAAATAATAATTGTACGATCAAATTTATTTCGTACTTTATANAGATTCACGCAGGATATTCGAATGCAGTTGAGCGTAAAAAAGAATCTTCTTATTTTATAAAATCTACAATAATTTTCAAAGTACATGACTATAAAGAATTGAATATCGTTGAAATCAAGGTTACAGTAATATAAATGAAAGGGAGAACTATGAGCTGAAAAGAATCTTCCACGTGCTCCAATTCTTTGTGCTGCCATTCCAATTTTTTCACAATTTTACTGAACAATATTTTAGTAATATTTATAGAACACTTTGAACCGAATTAACACATTTCTCAATATAAATGAATCGCGATTGAAATAAACCATATTTTAATATGGCGGAAATTTGGGAAGCCCTAGTAGGCGTTAAAACTTGGGCTGGTTTGGGAGCACACCTTTATTCAGCGCTGGGGTAAAAATTCCCTCACTTGAACAGTGGGAGTACTGTAACAAGTACTTGGAAGGGGTATGCGATATGCCAAGCAGTACGCAGAAATAGGGGAATAGTAGTGGGGAGAGGAATATCAAAGAAAAAAGGGGGAAGGGAGTCCCAACCTCACCTGAGGGAAGTTTTATACCAGCGCTGCTTCTATCTTTACATCGTGAATCGACCGAATCGGTTTCTATCGACGAGTACTTCCTGACACGTCATCAGTGTCAAAATGAAATTCTAAAATAATAATTGTACGATCAAATTTATTTCGTACTTTATGATCAGTGGTAAAAATTATCATCTAACTCTCCCATTACGAGAGTCCATAACTGCGTAAAAACGACTTTCCCTCTAATGCTTTTCATATCGTCGCCACTACTCGGATTTACATGTTCGGTTACCTCACTACTTCGAAGGTATCCGAAACGGTTATGGACTCTCGTGACGGCATACGTGACACCCTTACAAACGCGAGTACGTAATCGCAAGCCGGAACGAACAAAAGAAATGCATTTACATAAATGAATCATAAAATTCTTGTGATTTTGTGGAGCAGGAATGAAAATTATTAAACGGGCCTCTTCGTATTTTCGATCTCCGAAGCGGAAGCCTTCCGGTCGGGTCCTTTGGGAGTTTGCGGACTGGAATCACTGCGATATACTTAAATCGATACAAACGGATTTCAAAAGATCTTTATCGAATGATACCATACGGAAATCTATGAATAACGTCAAATCTACTCGAACCCTGAAGAGCAAAGAAAAGATTTCCAGATGCCAGAGCGATGTACGTGGACGTACCGAGTACGAGACATCTATTTATCGAGGGGGTCACGACGAACGTGAAAGGTCGCTGACGAGTCATGAACGACGATGATAATTGGCGTTATTGAACAAGTAATTTCGCTGGACCTGGTTAATGGTCAACGCACTCGCGGTAAATCACGAAGAGACGCCATTGTGAAATTAATTTCACAACGTCTCTCATCCGATCCCATCGTTCCATCTTTCCACACATTTCCACATATTTTGCACACATTTGCACATATTTTGCACACATTTGCATATATTTTGCACACATTTTGTACATGAAGAAACGACAGATCGAACGATTTTTAATCATTTTGTTCTCATCGGTGTTGCAAGTGAGCGGAGGTATATTTGATAACGATATCGGATCGGATTTGAACCGTATCTGCTTATACTTATCCATGACCACGTGCGTAACGTTATAGATCTCCCATTCGATCCGATTGACAGATCTTTTGAAATCCTTTTGTACAGTAGCTTCGGCCAGGGCTGCCAGAATGCAGGACTTTCCCTATTCCCGTTCCGTCCCCTACTATTGTATTTTTTCCCCACTTAGAGGCCATTAATAAATTACGTCACATGAATTTCATGATTTTTGGAACCCCCACTTGTCACAGGTGGTCAGATTTGTGTGATGTCACATTTAATTAAAATTTTTTATTACAGTTGAAATTTGGAGTTTTAATACTTTAGATTTTAAATTTATTGTGACGTCACGAAGCTTATGACTCGTCACACGGTGTCACACTTTGTTACCTCCCCGCCTTAATGTGTGACGTAATTTATGGATGGCTTACTAGAAAATTGAGGTTGTGGTCGCACAATTTACCGACAGCAGACGTCACGGACACGTCAGGACTTTTTCAAAACTTCGTCAGGACTTGTTCGTCAAGACTTCTTCGTTAGAACAGAATAATGGGGACAGCAGAAGAAAAGGAGAAATAGAAGTCCCGCACTGTGGCAACCCTGGCCTTGCCAACGGAAATGAAAGCTCCTTAGCTGAACTCAGAGGAACGGTGGAACGAAACCTGAGCGAGGCGATCGAAAAGGCGCGAGGGACAGGGGAAACAATTTTCCAACGGCGCTATTGCAGTAAATCTACTATCTATGTACGGATGCGTACATATGTATAATTAATACGTATATGTAATTCCATCGTATCGTTTGATCAGCCTGTGAAATCGATTATCGTGGACGGGTCGAGTTCGACCGATGTCCACCGCGATTTAGATGAAATCGTTACCAGAGAGAGAGAACGAACGTTCCCCTTCGAGGCGCGTGTCTCTCCTCTCTCAATTTCTTCGCACCCTTAACTCGTGATTACGCACTTAACACGTTCACGCCGGGGCCTAATTTCACATTCCTATCCGTGGGGCGGCGCTGGTTCATTTTGCAAGCTCTGTAATTCAAGTGTGACCCACCGGTGAGTCACGCCGCCCGATAGGACAGCCGAGTGTGACCCACCGGTGGGTCACGCCGCCCGATTGGACAACCGATTGTGACCTACCGGTGGGTCACGCCGCCCGATTGGACAACCGATTGTGACCCACTGGTGAGTCACACGTCGTCCGATTGGACAGTCGAGTGTGACCCACCGGTGGGTCACGCCGCCCGATTGAACAACCGATTGTGACCCACTGGTGAGTCACGCGTCGTCCGATTGGACAGTCGAGTGTGACCCACCGGTGGGTCACGCCGGCGTAAACGTGTTAAAATCACAATTTCTATAACTTCTTACGTCGCTACAGTTTATCTATCACAATATTTCACTTCTCTTGCTTTCGGTTTCCACTCTCTCCCTCCGTCTCGTGGGAACAGAAAATGAGGACGCTCTTGCCTTCGTATAACATAACGTAAAACAGTTTCACTGGTGTATGAGTGTATAGCGTCGCGAACGGGTGTCGATCAGCCGGTTTCTAATAGAATTAGAAATCGTTATTGTCGAGATCACCGATCTCAGTCGCAATTTCTATTAAAAACCAGGATTCTTCTCGAAGAGGTTCGTGAATTTCCAATCGACTTCGTCCCGGTTTCGCGAGTGTATGGGATCTTCGACGAGGAATCGTGAAATAAACGAGTCTCTCTCTCTCTCTCACTCGCACACACTCAATCTCTGTCTCTCTCTCTCTCTCGTTCTCTCGTTCGATCTACAACTCGTCTCGATTCGATGTTTCGCCGCTGGAAACCAGAACTCGCACCTGTTTGGCACACGCTTATTTTTTATCTCGCTCCCAAGTCGCCATATACGAAATGTGTCGACGAACGACGCAACCTTCCCTTTCGACGTTTTCTTCTTTCTCTTCGCCGATGTGTCTTTTCATTGCGGGGACGCGTGAAATCTCTGACCTCTCTGATCTTCGTGGAGCGAACTAGATAATACGTTCGAGGATGCGTACTAGACCGTTACGATTAATGTAAATATATTGTCGGATATACATCAGAAACCAGTGTCAGAGAGTAACGCGTTCGTCAGCCGAGAGTCAACGCGAGCCACGAACGTTTTACATCGGACCTTACCACGAAACTGTCTCGAGTTCTTTTTCTTTTTTTCTTTAATAGTTCTGCCGATCCTCGTTCGACTTTTCGTCTATCTACGTATTTACAGGACTAGAATCTTATCTAAAATCTCGTGGGCCCGCCCGGCCGCTGTTCGACGTCGAATACATATCGGCAAACAATTTGCGTCAAGTACGGTTTTAAAGCGATGTCCGAGCACTCATCGTCAGTATTCCGAGATCGTCTCCGTTCACCAGTCGCCATTTGGCACTTGTCACTTCTCGTCTCAAGGTCGTTCCCGTACAAAACGTTTTAACGATTCTTGCTAATTGTAAGCGCACAATCAAACGATATGAACAGCTGGTTCGTTAAAAGAGTGAGACAATTCGTTTGCGGATATGGAATCCTTAGGAAATGAAAGGAACAAGTAGGCGTCGACGGCGGATCATGATCGAATTTAGGCGAATGGTCGAGATCGATGGAAGCTGCGGCGACCGAGCGGGTCGTACGCGTTGTCTTAAGGCTAGAATCTTAGAGGCTATATATGTATGTGTAATTAGCGCCCACGATAATTTCGCTACTAGTCGATTCGACCTTCTCCAGCGATTTAAATTCGACCAAGCACTAATCCACGGAGCACCATCGCACGGATTTTTTAACGAATCCTTGGAGTCTTTTCTTCTCGATTTACTTTTTTTTCTAAGCGTTTTACCGGTTTCTACCTCTGCCTGTCCCCACCCAGGGGCTCTTAAACGTCCTACCGTCGAGGATTGTTACTACTAAAGAGTGGCAATGCCTGTGTAATAGCTGCGACAGCGAATGGGGCCCAGTGGGACTCAAAAAGCCAGTGATCGCTCGTTTTTATTACTTCTGCGATAAATAATTTTATTTATTAATTAATTATTGACATTAGCGAAAAATTGTTCATACAAAAATTGTAGGTAATGATGTGCTCTACAAGAAAGATTCAGTGGGTTTTTCTTCTAACTTTTGTATTTAACGAGTTAAGTACGATTAATTGACCGAGTGATCGAAACCGAGAAATTCTGCAAAAAAATTTCGTTTTCTCTTAATTACTCCTAAACCGTTGGATTTACGGGAAAATGACATACAACCTTTTTTGTAGTTAACAATGAGAGCTACAACTGTTATCTGAAACATTTCTTGCCAGCGTGGATAGTTTCTGAGTATTTTGTAACAAACTGTTTTCTCGTTTTTTTGTCAATAATTCGTTAACTATTAATGATACGAAAAAATGTTTCAGATTAAAGTTGTAGCTCTCGTCGCCTGCTACAAAAAAAAGTCGTATACAATTTTCCTGTGAGTCTAACGGTTTAAAAGTATTTGAAGAAAAACGAAAATTTCGAAGAATCTGAAGGGGTATATTATTCTTGGCAAAATCTCGGCAGAATTGTAAATTCTTTTCTCTCGGAATTTCGAAAAATTCTTCAAATGAAAGTTGAAGGTTTTGATATCCTCTACAAAAAAGGTTCCATGCATTTTTCTTGTAACTTCAGTATTTAACGAGTTAAGCGCCTTTAATTGGCATGAATACTGGTAAAATCCACAGCAAACTTTTGTAAAAAATTTAGTTTTTCCTCAAATACTCAGAAACCGTTGAGCCTACGAGAAAATTGCTTAGAACCTTAATTGTAGCTAACAACTGCATCTACAACTTTTATTTGAAACATTTTTCGCTAGCATCAATATTTAACGAGCAATTAACAAAAACCGAAAAAACAGTTTTTGTGCAAAATACTCGTTAACTATTGATAGTATAAAAAAATGTTTCATACGAAACTTGTACTGTTTGATAGTATCTGCAACTTTCGTTGCAAATATTTTTCCCTAGCGGCAACAGGTGAACAGCTGCTTCGCAAAATCTCGGAAAAATTAGAATATTTTTTTTAAATTGCCGATTTTTCGTGCAACGCAAAGTCCCATAAGACTGCCACTCTTTAATAATTTTTCCTCAATGCTCGTAAACGAGATACGATTTAAAAATCATTCTAATTGGGAAATGGAAATTCAAGAGAAATGTTTAATACACTTTATTATCTCGTTCTTCAAACCCTACAATATCGTAAGAGACGAGTCAGACTTTGAATCACGTTAATTACAAAAGAGATTTGCTAGGAATGAATAACATCGTTAACTTGTTTCTCGTTAAAGCCTTACATTTCGTTTGAAGTCCTAATTTTCGAACGTTAAGAAATGCCGGTCGGTACGACGAAGCCAAGGCAGGGAGCAGAGTATTATCGTGGGCAAAGATCTTCGCTAGGTCTCGTCAACGAGCGGAATTTGTTGACTTACCTAAAATGATGAACAAGTAGAGATACAGAGTACTTCCAAAACATCGTCCAAGTCCCTCTGTACCTCCTATGGTGTTTTCGTTATGTCGGAGCGACTCCTTTAGCTAATATCTGAGCACGTTTTCATAGTAATCCTATATCCTATCGAAATGATCTCCCTCCTCTCTTCGGTCGATGGAACGCGCGTCTGGGAATTATGTATGCACGTAGGATTGCGTGGTAACGCACGAACTTATCGTTCTCAACGTACAGAAGATCTCTTACCGTGTGACACGATTAACTATACCCTAATTGTAAGTAAATTACGAATGCACCGTGTAAAACCCATCCTCCGGTTCGATATCGACGCGGGACAGCGATCATGGAACGACGATTCGTACAAATCTGTCGTCCAACGGCAAAACGATGATCATCCCTTTGATTTATCGCAATCGACTATCCACCGTTCGATCTTCGTCGATCTCGTTCGCGTCTCTCGATCTCAGCTCGACGTTCAAGATCTCGTCTGTTGGTAATTACAGAGTCTACCACGATCAGCGGGTGCGCTGGTTTACTTTGCAAGCTCTGTAATTTAAGTGTGACCCACCGGTGGGTCACGCCGCCCGATTAGGTAAACGAATGTGACCCATTGGTGGATCACGCCGACCGATTGGACAGTCGAGTGTGACCCACCGGTGGGTCACGCCGCCCGATTAGGCAAACGAATGTGACCCATTGCTGGATCACGTCGTCCGATTGGACAGTCGATTGTGACCCACCGGTGGGTCACGCCGCCCGATTGGACAACCGATTGTGACCCACCGGTGGGTCACGTCGCCGGATTGGACTTATGAAACGATGATTATCCCTTCGATTTATCGCAATCGATTTTCCGTCGTTCAATCTTCGTTATGGATCGCGTTTTGCCGTTCGACCTCAGAGGATCTCTCGATCTCAGCTCGGCGTTCAAGATCTCGTCGGTTGTTAATTACAGAGTTTACCACGATCGGTGGTTGCGCTGGCATAGTTTTGATCAACGTCGATCGTCAGTAGGAGAGCGCAACGATTTGTTCCGATTTTTCTCGCGGTCCATTGATTGTCGTATCTAAAATCGATCTCGCGATCGATCCGTCGCCGCCTCGCGTTGGGAATGAAAGCGAACGCGGACTACGCCAAGAACGCATCGCGCTTTACGACAAAGTTAATTATATTCTTGCCGTTCGATCACAGATCTAGTGCGATAAGAGATATGAAAAATGTTCGCGGCGATAAAACGCAGGAAGTCGAGCCAGGCCGTCGTCGTCTAGGTTTCCGTTCCGCGGTCCAGAGATGCATAAAACTGGACATACGATCGTTGATACCGGTCTCTCGTTCGCCGCTTGAGATCTTGCGACATGTTTAAAGTCTTTCCTGCGATCGACGGGGGCGATTACGAGCTACGGGCGAACGGAAATTACTCCGGTTCTGCCGGTTCGGGTTTTTTCTGATCCGAGGGACACGGTAGAATAACTTTGATGATTTTAAACCTGTCGCGAGGCTGTCGACGGTCTGATTCGACGCCCTTCCGGTGGGCGAAGCGACGCAAATGAGAACGGACAGCGGCCCGGCTCGAAGGCGATCAAAACGAGAACTGCACAAACGGTCGTCGTCCGAGGTTCGTTTCGAGTTTAAGCGCGAACGAGTCGACGGTCGAACGTCCGCCAATCGCGCGAAACCGAAATTCAGCCCGCCGTCCTTCGTGGATCCCCACCGCCCTCCCGTCGCGGACGTCTGACCCGACGCCGCTGAGCCCCACCTCGCGCGATTGGCTGCCAAGACCGAGTGCCCGTAATGATCGACGTGTCGGCTCGTTGTTTCACGCTTCCCCGACGCTAAATCGGGAGGACCGATCGCGCGACGAGTCCGCGGCGTTTCCGTTCACCGCGCGATCGTCGCACTTCGTCCCGTGATCGTTGCCTTCGTCCGGTCCCCTGGCGGATACCTAAATCAATGGCGGGTCTTTGTCGCAGCGATGCACGAAGCCGTGCCGCTGCTGGGGTCATCCGCTCGAGTGCTCCGGAAGCAGTATGCTGACCGATTTACGATTCGCGGACCCCTGCTGGCTGGCCGCGTTCTGAGCGTTGTTGACGGTGGCCAGGCTCGGGGGCGGCCGGTGCGACGGCGCGACCACCCGCACTTCCGGACGAGGCGACGCCTCCCTCATCGGGCTGCCCACACTCACCAAGTCCTCCGGGCTCGTCAGCGTCGTTGTTCTGTCGCAGGAAACAATCACACTCGATCAATTCTCGTTCATCCCGTTCTAATATTAGTACTAATAGTAATACTAGTCCTAGTACTAGTATATCATACAGTATATTAGTATTAGTACTAGTACAAGTATATTAGTAGTAGTACTAATACTAATATACTATGTAATGTACTAGTACGAATGCTAGTATACTATGTAATATACTAGTACTAGTATAACAAGTATTACTATTAGTATTAGTACTAGTACAAGTATATTAGTAGTAGTACTAATACTAATACCACTACTAGTACTATATATACTAATACTAGTACTAGTATATTACATAGTATATTAGTATTAGTACTAGTATTTTACATAGTTTATTAGTATTAGGACTAGTAGTAGTATTAGAGGATTATATTAGTATTAATATTAGTATTAGCACTAGTACTAATTTACTAGTATTAATACTAATATATTACGTAAAATACTAATACTAATATACTATGTAATATACTAGTACTAATGCTAGTATACTATGTAATATACTAGTACTAGTACAACAAGTATTACTATTAGTATTAGTATTAGTACTTGTACAAGTATGTAAGTAGTAGTACTAATACTAATACTACTACTGGTATGGTACTAGTACTACTACTAATATACTTGTACTAGTACTAATACTAATACTAATATACTATGTAATATACTAGTACTAGTACAACAAGTATTACTATTAGTATTAGTATTAGTACTAGTACAAGTATATTAGTAGTAGTACTAGTACCATACCAGTAGTAGTATTAGTATTAGTACTAGTACAAGTATATTAGTAGTAGTACTAGTACCATACCAGTAGTAGTATTAGTATTAGTACTAGTACAAGTATATTAGTAGTAGTACTAGTACCATACCAGTAGTAGTATTAGTATTAGTACTAGTACAAGTATATTAGTAGTAGTACTAGTACCATACCAGTAGTAGTATTAGTATTAGTACTAGTACAAGTATATTAGTAGTAGTACTAGTACCATACCAGTAGTAGTATTAGTATTAGTACTACTACTTACATACTTGTACAAGTACTAATACTAATACTAATATACTATGTAATATACTAGTACTATTATAGTACTAATATAAATATACTATTATACTATAATATACTATGTAATATACTACTGACACTAACACTAATACTAATACTAATGCTGATACTAATACTAACTATGCTGAGAGACTTTGCACCACTGTTAATAGCGGAATCTGGGAATTTACAATTTTCACGAATGACAAAATTGTACTCGCCATAGTGATGGGCACTATCGATTAATTTCAATTGTCGACTAACTAGTAATTAATCGAGTCATACTATCGACTACTTAGGCTCGTAGTTATAGTCGTTTTTCGCATTCGACACTCAGCACCCAAGTAGTCTCCCATCGTTCTGCGTTCCTTATTCATATTATTTTATCGTGATACAGATTCTATAAGTTTTATACTTCATGGCGAAAATCGAATACCGAAGAATCGATTCAAAAGATCGATTTTCTAACCAGAAGAATTGATTTTTCAAAGAATCGAATCGGAATCGAAACATCTTTAGCCTGTAAGGAGTCCGAGGTTCATGCTATAGGCTGCGTTAGTTTGTATTATAGAAAATCAGGACTCCCACAGTGTTGCCATTTTATTCTCAGCATGGCTAGATATTAAAGTAGTCTGCGATTTCGTTCGTTTAGCATCGGTTCTCATGAACGCTTGCATAAAAATGAATTTTTTTCGTATCGGGACGTCGACCGAAGTTCCAAATAAAGAAAAATCACACTATTTTTACGTAACTTCAACTTTTCTATCTTCGAATAATTTCCTATCGCGCGTAATTCCGGCTCGGAACTTCATTCAACGTCGACGTCCCACGTTTCGACACAATTCCCAGTGGATTTTTATAAATTTCCCGAGTTCACAGGTACTTCGTCGCGCGTCATATTAACGCGCACAGAAGTACGTGATGCGTTGGCACGTTATTAGTTGGCACGTCTCGGGATATCGTCACGGAGCCGGGACCGTCATCGTAGCCAAGAACGTCGTCAGTGACGTATATACGTCTTCTTTCAGAAGCTTGTGACTTGTGAAGAAGAGATACGCATGACGATTTGCGAATAAGAATTTGCGGATTTCTCGAGTACTGATATAATTAATCAGACTGACGCGGTATGTTAGAAGAAATCGTTGGTACGAAGCGAAAAGCGCGATTCTGTGTACGCGACGCTTAGGAAGGATTGGAGAGCACGACGCGTATGTACAGGTACCTCAAACCATTTTGGGTCAATTTTAATTGCACATGGCGCCACGACTGGTCCAAAATCGTTTGAGGTATTTGTACCTGCGCGAGGGCGGAATCGTATCGAATGCAGAAAAATTACCTACCTGTGCTGCGGGGGCGGCGTAGGCGTTCTGGAAAGAGGAAAGCTGGCGACTTCTCTCGTTACCGACAGCGATCGGATCGATCCGAACGTTTGGTCAGGGGATAAATTAGCACCGACGCTTTGCACCATCCCGCTACTGAAACAGATTCGAGTTCGTACACATTGGTTCGCACATAGTGTTGCGTTCGCAGCAAGGAAATTCGACGAGGGTACGATAGTGTCACTCTATACCAGTGTCTGGACAAATCCTTCACTTTTTATTGATTGGTTGCAGCATATTCTGCTAAATTCTTTATTCAGCCAATCAGCAGGACAATAGACAAAAATATGAAACATATGAAGTTGTTGGAATTTCAAAATGCGCGTGAATCCCGATTTGGCAGAATATGGCGACTAGAGTGGTAGTGGGGGATCGGTGTCGAGACACTACTAGAGTAACACTAACAATAATAAGGTACGCAAGATCATTATAAAATTGCATTAACCCTTTGAGACCCAAGCAGCATGATTGCGCTCTTCAGATTTTGTGTCGAAAAATGACTCGAAAAGTTTGACTTACTTTTTGNGGATCGGTGTCGAGACACTACTAGAGTAACACTAACAATAATAAGGTACGCAAGATCATTATAAAATTGTATTAACCCTTTGAGACCCAACCAGCATGATCGCGTTCTTCAGATTCTGTGTCGAAAAATTACTAGAAAAGTTTGACTTACTTTTTAGATTGCTTCGTGTAATCATTTTGAATCATACAATTATTAGCAATGAAAAGCATTTAGGAACAATCATTTCCTGTAGTTTTAGATATATTACGTCTCACTTATTGTCAGATATCTATTCGTGGAGGCTCTTCTACCATTCTACCTGATGATCGTCGACGTGCACCATCTCCGTTCAGAAGTTTTGTAGCGCTTCTATTCCAATATTCCAGTACTTCAATATTCCAATATTCCAATAATCCAATATTCCAATATTCCAATATTCTAATGGTCTAATAATCTAATATTCCAATATTCCAATCTTCCAATGTTCCAACATTAAAAAATTTCAAGTACTCTAATGTTATAATATTCCAATATTCTAATATTTATTAAATATACCAATGTTCTAACATTCCAATATTCTAATATTTATTAAATATACCACAATGTTCCAACATTCCAATATTCTAATAATCTAATTATCTAATATTTCTATATTCCAATAATCTAATATTCCAATATTCTAATATTCCGACATTCTGGTGATCTAATAATCTAATAGTCCAATATTGCTATATTCCAATACTC
>SMSR01016063.1:182372-224431 GCA_019453355.1 Ceratina japonica | reverse complement strand
AATTCGAAGATCCCTTTCAATCATCTCCATTTAATATATTTATCCAATAATCGTTTCATCGAACGTGTAAAATAAAAATGGTATTCCCAAAAATTGAACATAGAATCTATCTTGAATTTCACTCGTACTTTTTTGGATAAGAGAGATGCAAGATGCGGCATAGTACTTTGAACGTATCTAGTGGTTACGTGTCTNATACAGTTATGGACGGAACGACGACGCGACGTGGCGTTATCGTTGTTCCACCGGAAAATGACGTCAATCTGGTTAGTTTCCGCGGGAATAAACGCACAAATCTGTTGAACTTTTATTAAATTATAAGTTGCACTCCGTTCCTCCCTTTCTGCAGACAATACTCGTTCGTGTCAATCTTCAGCTTATTATTATGCAAAAGCACGCTTCCAAATAAAAATTTCACGGGAGGAGAATAAGGAAACGGGAAGAAAATAGCTATTAAATATTTACAGGAGGGAATTGTTCCACGCTGACGAAAACCGTGGCCCTAGGGGAAATGCGTGAGGTATTGTTATAAACTGCACGTCGCCGTGTTTCAAAAATGTTCAGCTCAGGAAAACATGCTACCTCCTGAATTCAAAGTTACACGGGAATATTCTCTGGGAAGGGTTGTACAAAATTTAGAAATCTCCCCGTGTTTTAATGGACTATAAAAATTACGACAGTCGAGGTAATTAAATGAAGTGCGTCATCGAGAACGCGGCTCTTTGTTCTGGATGCAGCCGTCGGGTATATCGTAAACCTACACTACTTGAATACAGACGTTAATAATAATTATCAGATAACGAGTAACGGGCGACAGATTTTGTTAGACGGGACAAAGCTTTGCACGGACGCGGTTCTCCTACAAAGGAGCTCCGTCCGATTCCGACGAATTTGTTTGACATACGTGTTGCATTAGAATTGAACATACACAACAGATGGACACGGGTAGAATAAAATATATAGTATAATAATTTCGTTCGATAAATCTTCTCGAATTCCGCATCTCTCCTCTGCGTTTCGCGTTGCAATTATGCGCCAAAAGTAAATTAATTAGCGGGGTAATTACTTTAATTAAATACTAAATTGCGTTCAAACAACTATTCGGTTACATAATTATTAAAAGACAAGAGAGATTAATAAATTTCACCATTTCGCCAAATTAATATAGACCATTATTAAGTTGATGTTTTCATTCGAGTTAGAAAAGGTCCAAACTCTTCGGGAAGGCAATTCGTGTCCGTCGGACGAGACGTCCAACTTCGATTGCCAAGAAACAGCGGAAGTACAAGATATATTGGATGTTGCACAGGTGCCTTTCGCGACACTTGCTTTTAGAACACCTTCGATCCTTTGAAAAGCGTCTTGGCGGCATGTCGCCGGTTTTAAGCCGCTACGCAGCGAAGCACGTTGAGTGGGAGCTTTTCAATTTGACGGACAGAAACTATGTAGTTGTACAAAGTCGTCTCGGACCCCGATGCCACTTTATTACTTCCTCCAGTTTCTCCCGTTCCACTGCAGCTTCTTCAGGCGTCTCCAGTGTCTTTTTGGTTACCTCTATTTCACCGTCGTTTTGCCATGGATACAATCTTGAGAAAGTATAGAGAACCCGAGGCAACCGGGCAAAGGGTATTATTTTTATCTAATAAAACAGAGTTATAACGCGAAATACGTCGGGACGTGAAAGTTTCCGGACTGTTAATCAAGCCGACTGGAATGGACATTAATTCTCTGAAACGTTTACATTTTAAAGAAGTAAACAGGTGTGCAGATCCAGGGGAGGCACGGAACGTTTCCTAGAATAGGGCGTTAATAACAGAGACTCGATCGGCGTCTATTTCAAACTTCTAATTGATAAATTGAAGTCTTAACGAGTTCGTCCCGCGACGAGGCCCGTTCCTCGACTATTGTGCAACACGGTCCGCTCTCGAAAGCGTACGGCTTCGAGTAATTTAAAATTCTCTCGAATCTAAGTTTTCTCATTTGTCCGGCGAAACCCGCCGATGAACTGTGTTCCACGAGGACGGGGAATCTTCCAAAGCTCTCCTCTCGTTGATTTCATAATACGGGTTTTAGCCGCCGTCGTCGTCGGGGCGAACGTCGGCTAAAGGGAATTCCTAGGGCGCGATAGTTTCGCCGATTTTTTCTTTCCCTTCGCAATAATTTCGCGGACGTCATGCCTCGGCGTTTCCGGATGAAGCTCAAAAGCGGTTAAGGATCAAAGGGGAAACAGCTGGAAAGTTAGTGGAGGAGAAACGCGGCCGGTCACGAATTCGAAACCCGGCGACGCTCGTTGGAAGATTCACGTAACGATGGATCCGTAAAGATCCCGCGGACGAACTTTTCCCACGGCGAACTGAGAACGGGAAAACGGATGAAAGTTTCGGCCGCCTACGCGCGTGACGTAATCAAAGCCAGATCGAACCGACGGGATTATGCCGGTCCACGCAAATCCCCCTTTAGCGTTCTCCATCGCGTATGTCGCCTCGGTTGACGTTGTCTTGATGCGCCGAGCATGATCCACGCCTCCGGACACTTTCCTCTACCCGAATTTCTCCGATATCTCTATCGGTTTTATCGATGTTCCAAAAGTATTTTCCTTTCTCCGACCAATTCGAAGATCCCTTTCAATCATCTCCATTTAATATATTTATCCAATAATCGTTTCATCGAACGTGTAAAATAAAAATGCGGTATTCCCAAAAATTGGACATAGAATGTATCTTGAATTTCACTCGTACTTTTTTGGATAGGAGGGATGCAAGATGCGGCATAGTACTTTGAACGTATCTAGTGGTTACGTGTCTGCTCTCGCGGTGCACGGACTTAACCCATCTTAACCGGATATGTTTTTGTAGTGGAGCTCCCTGAAATTTCGTGTACTCTATCACCTACCAGTTCGCTGTCGAAACTTCAACCCAAGCGTAAAAGCAACAAGTTTCTATATAGGGAATTTATAGTTGAGAAAACCCGTCGTCTAACTGTTATCTCGTACATAGCCTGGTATGTACTGTGTGAGAATTTTCATCAATTTACCGTTCGGATGGGTCCCTCGACGAAATGACCCATGCAAATTTTCCCATTCGGCTGTTGGCTTCATTTCGGGTCGCAGACGTTGAAACGGCGCGGGAATTTCGTTCCGGTAATCTGGCAGATCGCAGGTACGAGATTTCACCAGTTTTCCTGTCGCGCGCTTAATGTCCCGCGCCGGAGAGAAAGGCCAGGTCCGAGAGCTTATCTTGAGCGACAATGAGCGAGAGAATGCTGCGTAATGTAACGACCCACTCTCCATTACGTATGCACGCGAAATTTAACGACGGGACCCGCCCCCGGAGCTGAAAGCCTCCGCATCCCAGTCAGAGTGTAGTAATTAAGCGCCCGCTTAAAAGAGTACACCCTTTGAACGGTGACTTTCAACTTCCTTTTTTTCCATCCGGAACTTTACTGCTGATCGCCGCGACGTTTCAACGGGGAAACTGGCGTGCTTAAGATAAGGGAAGTTCCGATAGAATGCCGACGCATCCCGTTGATCAACTTCTATATCGAGATTAGAATTCGATATCAATGAGCAGGTACATAACAATTTTGATAAATTCAATTCATTTAATTCTTGTGAAATCAAGTGTTAGGATCCTCTTTTTTTTTGTTTATTATATTTTTGTATTATTTATTATTGTAGGCTAACTTATTTGCCTCTGTATATTATGCAAGAGTCAATTTTTTGTAAGAACTTCAGTGAATTTTTGATTTCTTAAATTTATAAGTAGAAATTTCTTAAACTTACTTAACAATTTATTCATTTTCCTTCCACTGAACAAAAAATATTGCGAATTTCTATATCGAGATTAGAATTCGATAATATGAAAGAATAATTAACAATTTTGGTGAATTCAATTAATTCAACCTAACTTACTTATCTGTGTATATTATGCAAAAGTCTTGCATCAATTTTTTCCAAGAACTTCATCGAACTTTTTTAAGCTTACAAGTAGAAATTTCTTAAACTCACTTAAAAATGTATTCACTTTCTTTCTACTAAACAAAAAATATTGCAAATCTGGCGTAGTTTGTACGAAAAAATCGATGTTTAGTTAATATTGTNATTCGATTCGTTTAGTTGCTCGGGTTTGGGCGGAAATTAGAGATTTTTCGGAGTACCACTAAAAAAAGTAGCACCACAGACGAAGTATACAAGTTTCGACTGCTAACATAAAGGATAATTTTAATGAAACGACTGAAATATTTATTAAAATAACACCGGATAACAATTGTGCAAATATACGAGAATAAATTTGCATTTTTATTCGCTATTTTTTGCTATTTTTATCGATTGCACATTCAGATTTGTTCGGGGAGCAATGATTGAGGCAATATACGTTTAACGATCATATTTATCCTAAGTAATTAACTAGAGTAAATGACGAAAGCGTGTGTCGCGTGAAATCGCGTACATAGAGGGTCGCGATCGCATTTCAATACTCGAGAATAGGAGCATCGCGTTTCAAACGTAAGCGTCGTTGATCGCGGCAAGCGACTCCGATTTCCAAAACGGGTGAATTAACAGAAACCACCAAAATTCTATTGTCAGACCTGTGCCACTGAATAAACAACAAAGCTTTCTATCTGCAATTCCGCTGGAAATGCTTGGAATGGTACATATTTGAAAGCCGCGAATTCCATAGCTCGTATCGGGGTGCGTATTCACTTGAGCATTCGTCTCGTACAGATTTCCATCGAGCATATTGCCCGTATAGCGAGGCTTACGTTAGTTCGGTATCGTACGTGGCCGTTTCGCGTTTGGCTACACGAAGAAGTCGCTTCCTCGAGGGAGACGCGCATTACGCATTAAGTACTTAGAGATTCCGTAATTTTCGGAAAACGGAGCCCGACCCTCGAACACGACGCATCGTAGCCTACGAGCGTAGAAATCANAAAACAAAAATGAAGCAGTTGCAGGAAACAAATTGGATTGGGCGCAGTGCAAATATTACGACGGTGCTATTTCATATCGAGATGGATTATATTTGAACTGTCCGTGTAACGTGATTGATCCAAGTCTGGCAGTGCTAATAAAATTGTTGAAGAAATAAGCGAAGTTTTGATGCTCGATATACTCGAGGATACAAAGTTCGAGGATTCATTTATCAGTCGTACATGTTTGATAAGAAAAAAAGGTGAACTAATAATTGTTCCCCCGAGAGATGGTCAGTTTTTATCAAAGAATACTTTCCATCAGGATTTAATTCAATTACGATGCACAATTTCACGGTACTTTTGAACGCGCGATCCATACGAGCTGTTCATGAAAGCGAATACGTTGCAATAAAGACTCGGCCACCTTTTTTCCCCCGATAGCCCGGCCGCGTTCGAGTTCCAGAAGTCGATAATATGCTTTCGACAAGCGATTGTACCTATTCGTCCTCATTCCCAGCGAAACGATAATATAGCAGCTACGCGCAGTTATCGTACATATTAGTTAGTCGAACGAGCTTAGCCACTTCAATGCGCGTTACGCCGAACTAAGTTTCACCTTAACCGGTCTCGCGGCTTTAAAGGCCCTTCCTTGTTCGCTCGCGTCCGGAGCTCCGAAATCCAAAGAGTTCCCATCGTCCCGATATCTCTTCCGCCGGGAGACGTCGACGTTTCCCGCGGTCGATCGGCGAACCCCGCGTTTAACAGGATCTCGCGTTTCGCTAAAGAATGAGGAGCCAAAAAACAGCTCGCGTTTCCATTGGGCGAGAGAAACGGGAGAAACGAGCGGAGAGCACGCGAAACGGGTAAAAGCGGGAGTTTCTTCTTTTGTTCAATTTGAGACAACGAGGAGCCGCAAACGCTTGTAATTTTCGGACACAATGGCGCAAACGAAGGGGAAGAAAAATTGTTGAGAAAATACCGAAAGCCATGGCGAGCCTCAGATTCGAGACAAAGACCCGGGTTTATTTCCTGTTTACATAGACTGCGCCAGGAAGAAGGATCTCCCTGGNAAAGTTGAGAAAATACCGAAAGCCATGGCGAGCCTCAGATTCGAGACAAAGACCCGGGTTTATTTCCTGTTTACATAGACTGCGCCAGGAAGAAGGATCTCCCTGGTCCTGTAACGCAGCGATTGTTCCACTAATGTTACATTAAAACTATTGTCCCTGCCTATTCATGGTGTTCATACCTCGCGTACATCGGGAATAACTCATGTTTGCCTATCGGCGCAATGGTTATAAAATCAAAATTACTGACGGTCTCCTAAGTTCAGTTTTCCATAAGTGATAGTTGATGAGAAACAGGGATAACATAATGGCGGAATATTAGCATACGTCATTACGCGGCTGACGTGCATAATACTTGCTTTACTTTAGCAGAATTCAGCTTCGGTTTGTGTGCAGTTACAGTCCCAGCTTCGCTGATTACAGTCACCTAAGCGGAGTTGATTTAATTTTCTAACGTACTAGTTCTCCGTTTCCCCTGGGCAAACCCTTACTGCCGTCGGAGCACTTCGTCACCGTTGAGTTGACATTCGACAAGCCAAGCGCAAACAAATCATTTGCATGCCCAACGATTTTCCACGAACGGTTTGTTCGAAGCTGTGATAGTCAACAAGGTGATAGAACGCCTTTCGTGTATACAAGGTGTCTGTTTCGTATTTCTCTTTTTAATTGCTGTGTCGACGTTAATTAATTCTACGAAGTAAATCTTTTTGAATAAAAAATTATTTGAGTAGCCGACTGCTTGGAATTAGCTGCTCTCGACAAAAGCCTTCGTGTTCCGAAAAAGTCGCACCCTAGCCGTAATTATTCGGTGGTTAGAAATTGGACTGTTTTGTACGCACGGCACGGATGCGTGGTAAGACGAGAGGCTGTAACGAATCTTTCGAATGCGGGGCGGACGGAAGGGAAACGTGTCAAACAGTTGCGCCACAATACATTCTAATGACTGTAGTTTCGCAGCCCGAACACAAGGACTTTCACCCTCCCCGTTTTCGCCCTCCATTCTTCTTTCCGTCTCGCGTCGTCTGCCTACACCTACACTCCACCCAGCCATTCCCGCCGTCTTTGTCGGATCGGCGGCGGTTGTCTCCCTTTTTTTTTTTTTCTTGCCGACTCGGTCCACTCGTTCCCCTTTTCCCGGTTCCTTCCGGCTCGCTCGACCGCGTTTATACCATTTCCCCGATTATCGGACGAAAATCTTGCCCGCCGCCCTCCTTTACCTGCGATCCCTCATGCATATATTCAAGCAGAAATATCTCGCTAAAATAAACTGTCAGCCGGTAATCAATTTAACCATCTTTCTTTCGCCCGAAGAGTCGTTGCATATTAATCTGGATGATATTATTCCCGGGCTATTCGTTTCCTCCTTTAACAAGTTTCATCAGCAGTTCGATCAGGTATCAATTTATCAGTTGGTTAAATCAAAGCCGTAGATATAAAATAAACAATACTATTGGATATTATTCGATACCGCGTATCGCGTTTCAAAAGTTGACATTTTCTCCGAGCTTTATTTTCGCATTTCGGTTCTATGAGAAACGTTGTTTTATTTAATTCTCGTTGCATCATAAACCATATTTCATATATTTTAAGTATCTAAAAGTAGAGAAAGTTATTAATTTTGTAAGAAGTGATTAGACAAACAGCTACCATTTCTAGCAATATCTTCTACCATAAAGGAAGAAATAATAAAAAACGCGCTACGTTTGGGCAAGTTTATGACAATTCAATTCAAGTTCAAGCTGTCTGTCCCTTTCTAGTTTATATTACTTCCTCTCTCTACTTCCGGTTTTGCCACAAATGGCACCGACCAATGAGAAACTGTCCTGATTCATTTGGCTCAATTTTTGTAAAATCACCCTTTTTTTAATTCTCCTTCACTACTTTAATTTTTTTAACATACTTAATTTAATTTCTTGGCTATATAATCAAAAATCAAGTTAAAACTATTAAACAGTTTATTTATTATAATGGTTTTTGTTACTGGGGTGCAAATGATCCCTGTGTGCCGAATAAGGGTTGATTTAAACCTCCCTGCACGATTTTTCTTAGGTCAATTAGATTAAATGAGGGTAACCTATATCAGTACACGTACAAAACAAGTTGGAGCTGCGAGAGAACGACCTGTCTATTGTTGAGTGCAGCATGCATTCTGTCTTTCTATTAATCGACCCCTTTCTTCTTCCGCCGCCCTATTCTCAGAGCCATTACGTGTTTACGCGTGTACCCACGCCATCGACATCGTCGGCCACTTTTTATCGCTCCATTTAGCAACGCGGTAACTCCCAGCAGTGTATCCTCCTCTGGAGAATAATTCCCGCTGTATTTCCGCCTGGATTTTTTTCACCGTTCACGTAAAAATTAGCGCAGATTTAATTGGCCCGTCCGTTTACTCATTTTTTTTATTCCTCCGCGCGGAATTAATCGAGTCGGAATCTGTATGTAGAAAGAATTTACGCAGTAACGCAATCGTTAGAGGGTCGGAAAATAGCGTACGATTCGTTTCGCCGTACGATTTTTCGATAGAGTCCGTCTATCGGGAAATCGCATCGGTCCGCGAGTTAATCGCGTTTTCGAATCGGATATTCATCTTCATAACGCACGGAATCAATTAAAGAAGAACGGGACGCGAGGATCAACAGAGAGAGGGAAAAATATATAGGAATATTTATCGCAGAAGATAAATCGCTCTCGTATAACGATATAAAGAATCGATCGATGCTCGAGAACAAATATTTAAAAAAATTTTAATCTTCCGACGGGCTGGAACTGCGGAAGAGATTCGTTCCTCTAAAAATTGCGCTCACAATTCAGTCAGGCATTCTCGTTGGAAATCTCGCCGCAATATCTTTAAATCGCCTAACGCACGCGGTTAAAAAGTTTGGCGAGTCGGCGTTAGGATCAGACGCGACGTATCGCCGTGTCCCAAGTCGATATTTTAATCTCCGCGGGCTGGCGGGCTCGCCGGCACGGCTGGATTGCAGCCAGGGGATAAAAAAGAGGGATAAACGAGGTGGGAAACGTGGAAAAAAGAGCGGGAAGCGTGGAAGAAGGGAGCGAGAAACAGCTTGGAAGCTAGCGGAATAAAGCGAGCGGCGCGCGGCGGGGCATAACGAACGACTGGTAAGATTTATTGCGTTCGAGTGGAAAATGGGGAGAGAGAGAGAGGCGAAAGATGAATATTGCCAAACTGACGAAAAAACGTGGCCATCGTATCGGGCGACATTATTATACGACGGCCGCGTCCTCAAAAGGACCGTCTCCCGCCGCCCCGTGGAATTCCATTTGAATTAAATTTTATTGCTCGCCTCTTGTCTAACTCCTCCTCTAAATGAGCGACTCGCGAAGAAATATTTCAACAAAAAATAGCGCATAATTCCCATTCAGAACGCGATGGTAATTCGCGCTGGCGGTAACGTCAAAAGAGTCCGTTGCATATGCAAATCGGCGGCCGACTTATTGTCCGCCGGCCGGCTGCGGGAATGGAATGGCCGGTGAAATCAGGCAAATGTGGAAAATGCGCAGAAAGGAAACACAAGGGTCAAAAATTTAGATCGTATCCCAGGAGTATCGTGCCGCGCAAATAGCGCGCTTTACGCGCGGCTCGCCCTGTGGGCCCGCAGCCTGAAAGGAACAGGCGAACCAATGTATGTAAACCAACGGGAGAGAGTAACATCCGCGGAACGAACGTCAATCGTGCGAATCAACATTCGTTTTCTCGCAAACGACGAGAAAGCTTTTACCCCCCGTAACCAATTGCCCTCCCGCCTGGTTTGATTTGCCGGCAAACAGAGACGGTTTTAATATCGCAGAGTGTACACTCGAGGGAAAAAGATCGCGATGAAACAACAGATCCGCTGATGGAGTTAGCCGTGGGAGAAAACGGCCGACTTGACTGCGAAGAGGAAATNTAGTAACATCCGCGGAACGAACGTCAATCGTGCGAATCAACATTCGTTTTCTCGCAAACGACGAGAAAGCTTTTACCCCCGTAACCAATTGCCCTCCCGCCTGGTTTGATTTGCCGGCAAACAGAGACGGTTTTAATATCGCAGAGTGTACACTCGAGGGAAAAAAGATCGTGACGAAACAACAGATCCGCTAATGGAGTTAGCCGTGGGAGAAAACGGCCGACTTGACTGCGAAGAGGAAATAAAGTTCCGCCTTTAATATTCCTGATGCGAGTGGACTGACACCCCGAGAACTTTCACCCTGATCTTTACGGCCCGGTAGCGTCGCGGCGATTACGTTCGTCACGTAGCCGGTGTTTCTAACACCCGCGATTATCGCCCTATCGCAGCCGCGGCAGGACGCGACGCCCTCGCCGCTCCCGTTACGCTTAGTAATCCTTTTTTCGATTTCCCGAGCAGTCGTAGCTGTCGTTGGCCGCGCGAGGAATTCATGATTCGTCCTGGATTCGCGATAAAAGCCGCGGGACCGTCATCTCTCTCTCTCTTTGTCGCTTCGTTCGCGTGTTATCTGACACGCAACCTGCTATGGGATAAACGACATGATTTATTCCGGCTCGCGCACGTCTCTGCAAGACGAATGAGGGTATGCATAGGAGACGAGCAGAGGCATAATATGATTCTCGATAACAAAGTGCCGGAAAATTGAGCATTCCAACTTTGCGTAATGTGATAGCGAGTGTGAACAAATGACTTCATATCTTAACCGGCTGATTGTAGCATTTTTTTTAGAACGTGTGCTTTAGAGCTTTAATGGGTAAAATTAGCTCGAAGTTTAATCAGGTTTCTACTCATTAGCCAGTTTCGTACGGCCGTGACACTGTTTTTAAAGAGCGTCGACGTGTGACACGCGTCGGAGCGTCTTGCACGCGATTAATCGCCCTTAACCTTTGCGACGCGCGTTTACCGAACGATTCGTCTGCTACGCACGCTTCGCATGTTAATTACAAAACTGCGGCGATCGAAGCGTCACTTTTTTCAATTTTCGAAAATATATTTCGCTTCGGGGTTTAATTTTACGTTGTAATATGGATTGTCGATTTATCCACGTCGAATGTAAATTAACCAATTAAACGGTTCCGTTTCAATAGCAAACAGAATCCGAGTTTTATTAAATGAAATCAACGCGATCGATCAATCAGCAAATTTGTTCGCCGGCCGATCGCTAACAAAATGGCAAAAATTGCCGTTACCATGTGCGGCGTCCCGGACACGTTCCTGCTTCGAGTATGCAAACGACAATAGTGTTAATTATGACAGCTCGCCGTTCCAGTTGACGTGTATGTCCGCTCGCAGGGGCAAACAATGGAATGGTTAGAGGGCTAAATGATTTAGTAATTGCTCTAATGGCCCGGGCGATTGCGGTTTCCTACGCGCACCGAAGCGACAACAAAAGCGGCTGCCTCGAGACGCCGCCGCTTTTTTACTTTCTCATTTCCTATAATGGAACAACGTTCGACTGCAATCCCGTCGAGGAAACGAAAAACTATTTAAATCGCTGATATTCAATAAAAAATTCCATTATAATAAAAGGATCTGATAATTTATAAATATTCCAGCTGCTGTGTTCCCAATCCTCTTTGTCTCGACGTCTGGTAAAAATGAGACCTTCGACTGTAATGGGACTTCCGCTACCTGGAAGCTGATCGATTCGCAATCACCTGAGTTACCTTTGACCTCGAGATAAAATGAAAAGGGAAAGGATGGAAAGACAGTTGTCCCTTTAAGAGGCGTTATTTTCTTTTATACTTAAGGAGCGAAAGAGATTGTACAATTCCAGAATAAATATAATAGAATTATATGTAAACTGAAGTTGGAAGCTAAAAAGCTTAACGGTTGAATTCTGGTATTCAGTTACAGTTCGTCGTTCCATATTTCCAATGAATAGTCTTGCAAGTTCGCGCACTATTCTGCGAATAATCCCCCGCGAAGTGCGCTATTATAAAGTACGTGGGCTCCCGACAGAGGAATGGCAAAGGCGGCGTCTTGTAAGCATAATAACGCGAATCGATGCGTAGGTTCATTTAAATAAAGGGCAACCGAATGCAGCTCGCGCTCGAGAGCAAGGGATCATATCGTAAAGTGTAAGAAGATAGTCCCTGTTAAGCCACTCAACTTTCCCTCCTATCACTTCGCCGATCTTCGCAAATGAGATTTTCCACTCCCTCACTATTCCTCCGGTTAAGTTCATTCGAGAAAATTAAAGTACAGAATTAGTTTCGCGCACGTCGATGTAACGCGGCGGACCATGTAACGCGTCGCGTAAAAGTTACGTAACGTCGAAGTTCTTTTAAACAGCGCGGAAGGTTACGTGCGAAATTGAATTTCGGATCGACGCGGTAGATCATACGCTCGTTATGATGCGCGCGTAATATGATGCTTACACCGATCCGGGTATCCGATAAACGAATGCAAGCACGCAATTTCGCCTGGCACATTAAAAGGGGCAGAAAAACGTTTATCAACCGCCGGCGCGGATCGAACATCGCGCGTGTTTACGAGGGGCGAATTTAATAAATATTCGCGCAATATCCGAGCGCAACAGCGCGCGATATTTGTGATCTCTTCGGTAACGAGAGTTTCACCTGTAATTAAATTACTCGTCGTTAACAGAGGAAACTCACGTTCGGCAATAAGTGATCGCGGAAAAATCCGCGAAAATCTCGCCCGCCGCAATGTTCGATTTCAATTCATTTCCAGCGTCGATACTCTCACGCGCAGTCAATGATCATTTTTATTTCCTTTGTCCGGCACTGTCAGGAGCGGTCCCATTCTCGGGCATTAAATACGTGTCCGTCCTCGCCTCGGTTCTATCGGCGCCCGATGAAACTCTCCATATTTCTGTCACGGCCGATCGCGAATATCAACAAAACATTCTTTCTCCCAAATGGACGCGATTCAATAGCGGCGGCGGGCGCGACTCCACGGAACGGAGGTCCCCTCGTTTCTCTCGGCGAGGCGAGCCCATTAATTCCGCGGTAACGAAGCGGACATCGGAAAAGGGCGGCTGCATCAAGGCCGGGTCGGGCCGGGAACGTTCCCAGGAGCGGCATCAATCCCAATTCTACTTGGACGAAAGGTTTCACCGGCCGCACGGTCCACGAACCGTTGCGTTCCGACTGTAATAAATAATAGACGTGCGCGTCGTTATTATCCCCGCGGTGGCGGTTTTCCTCGCGAGCCTTCGCCGCGATTATCGACGCGACCCTCCGACCAGGCCCACCCTTATTTAGGTCTCGGCGAGGAAAAAACCAGTCTGCCATTTCCCGGGCGGCTATTCCATTTATCTCATAAAAGAATCTATTCCCGAGGAACGCTCTTTCCTCCCTCGTGGTTATGGACATTGTCGGCCGGCGAATGGTTAAGTATGGCGGAGTGACGCGGTCTCTTTATCTGTTCGCAGGTGTTTGACAAGCATAATCGCGGGTACATCACTGCGTCGGATTTACGAGCGGTGTTGCAGTGCCTCGGCGAGGATCTCTCCGAGGAAGAAAGTACGTACTATTTGAAATTCGTTATTTAACAATCTCGATAAATATTACTCTCGACCGCGATGTTATTTCAACTTTTATTTCTTAAGTAAACGGACTCGATAATTGAATAAATTAGGTGACGAAAATACAGTAGAATTTGCGGTAGCGCTGTGAAATGTTTGTTATAACAATAGAAGAGAAATGCAGTTCAGGTATTTGTGTATTTTATAGAGACTATCTTAAATTGTATCGGTCAAATATTTATAGGAGGAAAATTGAAATCGAAGTAGTTCTCTGCCATAAGCGAGACAATAAACCTCGCGACTTTATGAATCTCTTTATCTATTTATTAGATTGTTTCGCAGTACGGCTTTGATAAGTTATTATCCAATGTTCCCGCGACTTTAATTCAATTTCGTCGATTGTTTATTGCGCAGCGTGAATATTGCCAGCCGGCGAAAGCAAATCGGCGGGATCGATTCGCAGTCCGTAAACTCGGGAACAAACAAAGGAAGGAAGGAACGAGCCTCGCGAGACAAAAACAGGACGAGAATCTCGTTGAAAGTAGTCCTCCGTCCCGATGCCAATTTCGCGCTTGTCCTCCGTCGCTCAACGCAATAAATCGAATCCAATCTGAGATCGTCGACGCATCCTTGGTCCGTCGCAGCGGATTTCCGTTAAAAACTTTGGAAACCGTCGCAAGCTCCGCGATACGCAAAATCCTTCCATCCAACTTGGCACACACTCGGTCGCGTAGAAATTCCGTGAAACTCACTTCTGAAAAATGGCTGCGAGAATCGGATACACGCGCGCCGTTCGTTTTGCGACACGAGCACAACGCAGACAATTCCAATATTATTTCGAAGATCGTCCGGGCTGTGGGAAAACGAAACGGAAGAGGAAACGCGAGGAGAAACGGGACGGCTATTAACCCGGAGCTGAACAAGACTCCATTCGGGAAAACATTCGTCCCTATTGTTTCCCCCTGCTGTTATCCTGCGGGATTAGCCGTGCTGTCTAATTTTATTTGACGCGTAGTTACCAGTTCCCGCAGATTCGACTCCGTCACAGGATTCCGCCCCGGTCGCCCCTCGCTGGAACGGGCGAAGGGGCCCCCCTCGTTATTTTCCAGATTACGCGACAGCTTCGGAAGCTCCTTTGCAATTTAAAGCGAACGTCACGTCCTGTCGTTTCGACCACGCGCCCTTTTTTGTCAGAGGCGATGAGACATCACGAGAAATTTCTTTATGCACGGTTGCGCCTGGGAAAATTTTCAAACTTGGGAGAACGTACGTGACTTGTTTTTTACGGCGGAAGTATTTCTGATATTTTACGAGACTCATATAGGATACATACTATTTTATGAGGATTACAAAAGATATTATTTAATCCAGTCGTAAAAAAAGTTTCATGTGAGTTTTATTACGCAGAACGAACGCGTTCGGCTTTAAATATTTGTATTCCGCGTCGAACGAGAGAAAAATTAATTTTTGACTCAGCGTTAATTGCTCTACCCGTTTACCCGTAGGTATCGGTTTTAAACTTCAGCGATTTTTTTTTCTCCTTCTCCCCTTACCGTGAACAATCAACCGGCCCGGATGAAGCGGGTAACAAAGTTAACTCGCTCGAACGGGCCCGGTGAAATAACCGCGGCCGGGCAAAAACAACCAGCGAAACTACTGACCGTGCATCTATATCTATCTTGCCGGCTCGTGAAAGTTTCACGGGGAACAATCAAGAAGCATACCGCGCGAATTTGTCCGAGGCCGTGCGTTAATAACGCGCGGGACTACGGCGATGGTAAATTGCTCGCGCGCGCGTCCCGTGTACCCATTCAGCTTCGGCTATAGCTACGGCAACGTAATAATCCGACGGACACGACGAGGGATGAGGTTACTAATTGACCGGAATCAATTTGTGCTGTACACGTATTTCTGTGTACGCGTATTAATAATTGCCGCCGGCCATGTGAATCCGATTACGATAATGGCCAACGCTCTTCCAGGAAGTAACCGATTGTGAAATTTGACGGGGTTGTTCGGGAGGCTCGTGCCGATTTTTAGTAGATGGATTATGATCAGGAGCAGGATCGAAAACAAATGATAGGTTTATTTGTTTTAAAATATGATTCTTTAGGCATCCTTAGAAGATGTTATTATTTATTAAGATTACGACGATATTTAATGAAGTAGGCATCACAAAGTGGAGCAAAAATCGTATTTACTACTTTTTGGACTTTCAATTATGGCACCCTCTCGATACACAGCACAAGTGTCGCGAACAGCTTTTGCAGCCGTACGATCTTGATTAACCCCTTGACGACGGCAGACTTTGTTACGCGCCAGTCGTACTATACGGCTGGAATAGAGCTACGATGTGCGCCGAGAACGACGAACTTTTGAGTAGGAATGCATTTTTGTGAAAAAGGATTTTCATAATCAAAAAACTGAATTTCACTACATCAAAACCATATTATTCATTTCGAGTGCTTATAGGCGCTCTCAGTATTACAAACGCAAAATTTTTAAGAGCCTATGGAGCCTAAATAGCCAAGGGGTTAAAAGCAAAAAGAAAGTGTCGATAATATTAATTTTTTTCAACTTGACATTCCATTTTAATGATCTGAAAATTAATATAAATTAACTTAAACAAAAAAACAACATAGATTCCAGTAGAACAAAATATTTTCTTTCCAATGATGTAAAACATTATGCCAAAAACATGCGGAATGTTAAAATAAAAAACAAACGGCGAGAACTTATTGTCAATGGCCAACCTTATAGAATACCAAAATTCTGCCTGTTTTAAAAATCTTGTGGGCATGACAGCAATCTCGATGTAATTTCGCACTGTATTAACAATGATACAAGACGATTCTCAAAAGTATTGAGAAAAGGATTAAGACAGAGGAAACTCCCTCGCGGCTACTCCCTAACTGTTTCCCGTCGTAAATTCTTCGAGAAAACGCAATTCGTCGTCCGAGACTCGCACAGGGCCCTTGAGAAATGTTTCCACGATTGGCTCTCTAACAATTGTAAACCGTGATTCGAATTAATAAGATGTAAACTGCTGTCAACTCGTGAGTTTAACTATTCGTGAGAATTTGTAATAAGGGAATTGTTGAGTTTGTGATTATCTCGCGATTGCATATAATATACTGTACAAGGATTATGACTGAGAGAAGCTATTAATAATATGTTCATACCAGCTTACGGCAATGAAACGTAAATTGAGATTTACTTCACTCTCCAAATTGGAAGGGAAACATGATCCTACTTTGCATAGTATAAAAAAGGAATTTAAAAACTTCTGCATACAAAATACGAGAATTGAGGTGAGAGAAGAGAATGTATAATGTTCCGAATTTACGCGAATCGAGTTACCAATTACAATTAAACTGAAGGATCTGACCGCGTATTTTTCACGTTATTACACGTATCGGTCATTATCGACAGGTTTCTCGCACGTGAAAAGTTACCAGGCGCTGCGATGGAAATGTTAATCTCGCTGGCGTTACGCGTTGCTGATACACTTTGAATTTTGCGGGAGCAGGCGCGAGAATCGGACGGGAATCACAACGATGAAAAATTAAATTGCCGGCTGCCTCGTGCCGGAACACCCTCAATTAGCATACGAGCCATCCACGGTCGGATTTTAATCAGGCTAAATGCAATATTTGCCATTTCGGTGGGCGCCAGCCCATTAACGGCGATGCTGATATTAATTTCGACTTTCCAACTTCACTCCGGGCGACAATTTTGTAATCAATCCAACACGATTATCGCGTCACCGTGTAATCCCCGCGTACTCATGTACTATACGTACATGTGTGTACGCCCACGAGCCCGGGAAGAATTTCCACGCAACGAACACGCGCCGCGGTAGTTACGACGGGATTAAACTAGAATAAAAGAGAAAAGTTGTGATTATAATCGCCCCTCTTTTCCTCCGGCAATTCGGCGATACATTTTAATGTGTAATAAATACAGGACGTAAGCCGATTTTCTGTATGTGTTTCAGTCGAGGATATGATCAAGGAAGTGGACGTGGACGGGGATGGCCGGATCGATTTCTACGGTAAGTTGGAGTTTAAGCTGCAGTAAATTGGAAAATAATATCGATGCTCGATCAGGGCCACGCGTGTTTATNATAATAAATACAGGACGTAAGCCGATTTTCTGTATATGTTTCAGTCGAGGATATGATCAAGGAAGTGGACGTGGACGGGGATGGCCGGATCGATTTCTACGGTAAGTTGGAGTTTAAGCTGTAGTAAATTGGAAAATAATATCGATGCTCGATCAGGGCCACGCGTGTTTATCCCAGTTCCCAAATCGACGGGAACTTTTCGCAGTAATCCCGCGGTCACGTAATCAGAGTGCAATCAAACCGCGGCGAGAAAATCCGGCTGATTTTTCACCCCTTTTCGCCGGCTGTTTGCTCTCCTCGTTCGACGTCCGAGCATTGGCGTTCAGCGAACGTAACCGTGCGTCGTTACCGTAAAACCAAACATTTCGCCGGGAATTTGGGAAGTATGGAAGCCACGGATGTGCCCCATGCTATATCGATTTTTTAAATGACGGAGGGTTCGAGGCGGAGCGCACCTCGTTCCCAGCGGTGCTTTGTAATAAGATTAGTGTATCCCCGGGAAAGTAGCGATAGTTTACGTTTATCGAATTCGTGCCGCGGCCCGGCTAGTCGCATTTCGAGCGAATTTATTTTCTTTGTCGACGAGAGCTGCATACGAAACGCGTTATAGACCGTCCAATATGTCTCTAAAGTAATTCGATAGCAGAAGTTCTCCGGGCGTACGTAATTTTATGCTACGGGGATTTGGAGTTGCCGTCGAAATTGAAGGGGTGGGGGGGTGGACGCGTTAAATCGCAGCGACGCACGGAAATCAAATTCATGGAGTTATTCATATTTATGACGTCGTTAGGGACACTCGCTCCGACCAAGTTGCGCCGCAAAAACGTTGTTTTCTGTTTCCAGAGTTCGCCCACGCGCTCTGCGAGCCGGGGACCGAGGACGACGAGGAGGACGACGAGGACGAGATCCTGTCCCCTGGCTTNGGAGTTATTCATATTTATGACGTCGTTAGGGACACTCGCTCCGACCAAGTTGCGCCGCAAAAACGTTGTTTTCTGTTTCCAGAGTTCGCCCACGCGCTCTGCGAGCCGGGGACCGAGGACGACGAGGAGGACGACGAGGACGAGATCCTGTCCCCTGGCTTCTAACGATTTTACCTATTCTCGTGTCTGTGTTAGATAGCCGAACGCGTCACCGAACCGTCGCGTTCGCCGCACTATTTTTCCTCCTCTAACATTCACTTCGCTGCATGTACGACACCGTCGGCAATATCGTGTGTTAAAACGATTATTTTTCGAAACGTCCGGAATCTATTCTCGTTCAAGGAACGAACGTATGAAATGGATACGTAGAATGGATTTGAAGAAGGTGGAGGTTGAAAGTTCGCGCCGACGCGGGAACTGATTTCGTTTCGACGCAACAGGGTGTACCACCGTCTGATCCAAACCGGGACCGTAGCGCCGCTTTTGACACGGCTCGATCACGACTATTCTAATTATCAAAGCCAGGGGACCGTTCCGACGGGCTCTAATCTAGCACCTATCGACTAAGATTAATAGATTAATACGCCTGGTGCGATTTTATGTTACCCAACTGAAAACGCGTCCTTTGATCATATTTCCTCTTGACAATCGGCATCAACAAATGTAAATTATATTCTCTTTTACTATCTGTGTAAAAGAATTTTTAGTTATTCTGATTTCATAATAATCCTATATTTTTGCAAGTAAAAAGATGAGCAGAGCGTATTAGAAAATGAATGGAGACTTCGCGTAACATAAAATCCCATCAAACGGGCACGTCGTCTAATTTCCTTCGTTAACTGTGCTGAAAAGTATCTATTGATAAATCTTCGTGGAACATTGCTCGATTACAATCGAGAGATCAGCCAGGGAGACGGAGAGGCGATCGTTAAAAAGACGATGCTCTAGTCTATAGATAAAAAAAATGCACATAAGCGTTCAACAAAATGATACGTATAATAATTGTAACGACACAACGATTGTGCTCCTCTTCTCCTGGAGTGCTGATTCCCTCTCAACGATTTAATTAAATCACTGTCTAAGTCATGTTCGTGTCTCGATCGCCCGTATCAATGTAAAAAAAAAATGAAAGCGATCGATTTATTCTCGTGAGATATGTGGATTTTCGATTTTAATCTCTCTCTCTCTCTCTCTCTCTCTCTCTCTCTTCCTCTTTAATCTAAGTCACACTATTCTCTAATGTTAATAATTATTAAGAACAAACAGCACCGCAGCAAACTCGATACGATTGCATCGCGTTACGACGCGACGTAACCAGAGAGCGCGAGACCTACTCTCGGACTGCATTCTCACCATTTCGAAGACCGCTGCGACGAAAAGCGCATAATGAAACGACGGAAACCTTACGCTTGCATTTCTTGAAGAACAACTGTCGGTGGCGCGGACCTCGGACGATTTCCCCCCGATCGCCCGTCGATTTATCCGCGGGAAGGGGACGTTCAGAGGCCGCGGGAATGGACCTGCGAATTTTAAATGACTCTTGATCGCTTTGCTCTCCTTGAGCTTCGTACTGTGTACCTTATTAACGATATCTCACTGTTACGCCAAATAAACAAGAGCCGCACGCTGTTTCAAATATTTTAATAGGTCTAATAAATCCAATAAACAATGGTGTACCTGTTCTTTTTTCTTATGCACTCCCCTCGTGTCCTAACGTGACAAAAATACATTTATGGAAGTACTGAAAACTGCAACGATTAGCTTCCTGGGTCTAATTCGTTCTAATCTAATCTGCGCTCCTTAAATAGCTCTAAACGTGACTGAAACCTCGTGAAAAAAAAAGAAACCGAAATACGAGAATAAGGAATTACTTCACGAGTACTTATTTTTCCTTTCTTGTAGGTTTACGCCAGTTGGTAATAAAACGATTACGCAAATTGTGTGGAGGCTGGAACGAATAATAATTTTCTTAAACGTTCATTTTTATTAGCGATAAATAAACATACATATCTTTACAGTAACAACGTCTTCTCGTAACTCTCGGAAAATATGGTAATATCTATCCGCAGAAATTGATATAGATCAAAAGACATCCGTCCATTCCGTCTCGCGTGTTTCGCATCCCAACTATACTCGGTGTTCATAAAACACTTTCACGCCCCGTTAATTGGTCGTTAAAAAAGAAAAGAGAAAGAAACCGGCACGACGTCAAATGCGTACTTATACAGAGGAATTGTCTACGCTGCGCGTGTATGTATGCATGTATGTATGTATGTAGTTTCTTTTTGTTATTCATGCGGCCTAGGAAGTTCCTTCCTGATGAATTTCTACGATACAGCTAGCAATCGTCGAACATAAAAAAATTAAGGGAAACGCAAGACGTGTACGTTAAGTATCAAGCCGAACGATTTTGTTCCAATGATCGGATCACGAGCGTGCTTCGGGCTTCGGCTGTCTTATATTTTACACAAATGTTCACCTATACGCCATCCAGCTTTTTGACCGTTTAACTGGCTTCGCGTGGGACCTAGTCTACTGATGTAATGGCTGGGATCTAATATCCACGTTTACACAAAATCCAAACACCTGGCGAGGACAAGTCTCGGAAAATGATTACCACGTTAACAAGAAGAATTTGAAGTTGTCTCGTGGACTCGTTTTCTAAAAACGTCCCGCGAGTGTCGGGTCGCTCGCGCTCTTCCTGTTCCTCTTTTTTTTTGCTATTTCTTTTTTTTTTGGTTTTTTATATCGACGAAGAGAAGGGGCTATACAATAGTCGAAAAATATGATTCGCCGATGATCTCGAACAAGGCGACATACGTGATATATTTTATGTGTAGATGTATGTATATTCATACCAGTTAAGAGGAAAAAGCTTTCGTTTAATGATTCGTTATACGTATATTATATTTATATATTTATATATATATATATATGTACCACGTTTCTTCGTTTTACTTGTCAAGGAAGCGGTAGGTATATGTATGTATATGTACACGTATAGTATAATCGCGATGTATATACATGCGGCCAGGCGCGCATGCAATGTGTGCGTGCTATTGAAGTACATGCAAATTGAATTTGAGAATTCGTCAAAACCTCAAACTCTCAAATCGTAGCTCCGGGGATTTGCTTCTATGCCGCGGAGACATTCAACGACACACGTATGTACCTTCGTCGGATTATTCGCACATGTCGGTGAAACAGGGTTTCCCTTTTTTAATTTCCAACATTCACGCGTTGTCGAATGGTCAAGGACGACGTTTTTTTGACCGCAAAAAAATGAGCGTCCTATCGATTCGACACGGTAACGATGAAACGCAATGGTCCTTACAAATCCTCGCTCTTCCTCCTCCAATGAAAGACTCGTATGTTCAATGATCAAGAAATGCTCGGTAAAAGGATCGCGCCCCGACGGGTCAGCCGCGNTTCGCGTGGGACCTAGTCTACTGATGTAATGGCTGGGATCTAATATCCACGTTTACACAAAATCCAAACACCTGGCGAGGACAAGTCTCGGAAAATGATTACCACGTTAACAAGAAGAATTTGAAGTTGTCTCGTGGACTCGTTTTCTAAAAACGTCCCGCGAGTGTCGGGTCGCTCGCGCTCTTCCTGTTCCTCTTTTTTTTTGCTATTTCTTTTTTTTTTGGTTTTTTATATCGACGAAGAGAAGGGGCTATACAATAGTCGAAAAATATGATTCGCCGATGATCTCGAACAAGGCGACATACGTGATATATTTTATGTGTAGATGTATGTACCATATATTCATACCAGTTAAGAGGAAAAAGCTTTCGTTTAATGATTCGTTATACGTATATTATATTTATATATTTATATATATATATATATATATATATATATATATATATATGTACCACGTTTCTTCGTTTTACTTGTCAAGGAAGCGGTAGGTATATGTATGTATATGTACACGTATAGTATAATCGCGATGTATATACATGCGGCCAGGCGCGCATGCAATGTGTGCGTGCTATTGAAGTACATGCAAATTGAATTTGAGAATTCGTCAAAACCTCAAACTCTCAAATCGTAGCTCCGGGGATTTGCTTCTATGCCGCGGAGACATTCAACGACACACGTATGTACCTTCGTCGGATTATTCGCACATGTCGGTGAAACAGGGTTTCCCTTTTTTAATTTCCAACATTCACGCGTTGTCGAATGGTCAAGGACGACGTTTTTTTGACCGCAAAAAAATGAGCGTCCTATCGATTCGACACGGTAACGATGAAACGCAATGGTCCTTACAAATCCTCGCTCTTCCTCCTCCAATGAAAGACTCGTATGTTCAATGATCAAGAAATGCTCGGTAAAAGGATCGCGCCCCGACGGGTCAGCCGCGGTTCTGGGTTTACAAAAATCGGTTAATTATCTGAAAACGACTAACTCTAATCGTCGTCTTGCGCGAGACTCGTTGCTTTTATCAAATCACAATTATATATAAAAAATCAAGCGTCCTCCGTACACTTCAGTCCTTTGAGCAGTTGAGGTTTTGGCTCTTCTCGATTGACACACTCCCGCGTTTCTCGTATCGCTAACACTTATACCGACAATCCAAAGTTCCATCGCTCGTCGATCGTCACTTTGTCCAACGGGCAGGACTTTCCACGACGCTGTCGCAACGTTCGTTCGTCTGGCTCTGCCCTCAAGAGAAAAGTATAACCGAAGTCTCGACATGCCGATGGTTATTAAGTGTCCTTAGCTAAGTAACATTTAACCGCGCACAACAGTTTCCGTTTTAAGTAGCTCGTCAAGCATCGATAACGAACGAGCCGCGACGAGGCCGCCACGATTCATTCAGAATTCAAGGCGTACAAATATAATTTGATCGTATCGCGTCCGTAATTCGAGTACATACTCTATCGCCGACGTCCTATTATGAACTTTGAAAAAACATTTACGAAATCCTGCGAGATACCTCAACGAACGTGTTCAGAAGATTCCGAAACAAATTTGAGAAACCGCTCAAGCACCAACCGTCTACAGAGAAAAAAACCAAGCGATCGACCAATCGCTACTGGCAGGAGATAATTCAAGATTTCCCCCGAATCAATCAAAATTCATCGTCAATCCGTTCGTCGCGATCGATATCGGCGCATCGATCATCATTTCTTAACATTCTCCTTTAGGATCCTGGAGCTTCGCGCCCGCGATGGCGTGGGCGTAACGTAGCCGCCTTCGCCTGACCACGGATACCGCTGATGACGTTAATTTCCGACGGTGATGCGCGGATGAGACCGGTGCACGATTCAAATCCCATCTCGCGACGAGTCTCTCTCAAAGTACCGGTTCTTCGTCGGTTTCCTCGTCGTCCTCTTGCTCCTGCGACGGGCATTGAACGATGACCGAGGTCGTCTTCGGTCTTCGCTGCCTCTTCTGTTGATTACTGTTCCCAGTGGAGCTGCTGCTGGCGCTCAAACTGCAACTGGAACCGCTGGAACTGCTCGCCGCACTGTTCCCAGCTAAGGGAGCGGAATCCGAGTCCTGGAGTTGTCCGTGGGCGTCAATCAAAGGTCTGAGGGCGGCCTTGACGGACCAGTAGAGTCGCGGATAGGCGCGTTCTTGTTGAAGGATCAGCTCTTTGATCTGTTTCTGTTTCTGAAAACAGAATCGTTCGAGTGGTTAGTCGAATCGGAACAGGTAGGTCAAGTGCGACGGGATCGAGGGAAATGCGTGAGAATTATCGATTGCGTCTAATTAAACGGCGGAGCTTTGGCGGACGGGGGGCGCGGGCCGGGTAACAATTAAGGATATAAATAAAGCTCACCTCCGGAAGATCACTTGACCTAGTTCCCCGCGACGCTAACAGCTTCTTGCTCTCGACGAACTGCCGCAACGCCTTTTCGCGTACGTAAACGAACGGCCGGATGACCCTGAGGTCTTGACGGCGGATGTAGTAGTGGGCCTTCATGGTTTTCAGCTTGCCGCCGTGGAACACCGAGACCAGGAAACCTTCGGTGAGGTCGTCCAAGTGCTGGCCCAGCGCCAGGACGTTGTAATTGTGTCGCTTGGCGATCTCGTACAGCTGTGCCCGCGTCGTCCGATTGCAAAAACTGCACGCACCTTCGACGTCCACTTCCTCGGGCTGATTCTCGCCGCCACTGCATTTCGCTTCGGTCGACTGTTCCTCGTAGAAGTAAGGGACGTCCAAGGCTTTCAAGTGGCTCATCAGCTCGAGGGGGTCGTACTTGTTCGTGTCCACGGTGGCGGCCCCGAGCTCGAACTCCACCCCCTTCGATCTCACGTAGGATCGGTATTGATGCAACGTGTGCAACAGCGATAAAGAATCTCTGGCGTTGGGCGATAGACAAACTAGTACTCTGTCGTTGTCCCGGATCATGTCGAACTCCTGTATCCCCTCCACCGCCGGCTTCCAGACGTTCTTCGGAGGACAGTGCCACTGGACCCGGGACTCCTCGCTCTTCCCAGCGTTGGATTCAAAGTTCGTGTCTCCGTCCTCTTCCTCTTTCAAGTCGCTGGAGCATTCCTCGTCTTCTGAGAAGTCGTCGTTCTGCCGGACCTGCTGCTTGCAACCCGATTTACCGGGCAAAGATGTCATGGAACTCGTCCTAGGCTTGCGGCCGTAGCTGTTCGCGGAATTGGATTCCGCGCTACTGCTGCGCTTCAGGTCCACTGAATCCAGGGACTTGTCGCTCTCGTGGAAGGACAAATTGATGCCGCTGTCCTGCGAGCTGATGGAGTTCACCGCGGAGTAAATTTTTGGAAGAACCTTCTGCGCGTCGCCGATGTCCAAACCGCCACGCTCGTGGCCGTCGTCGTCGTTCAGATTGTCGTCCAAGTCGGGCACCACCTCTTCGTCGTCCGTTTTCGATTGGCTGCGGACCAGCTGCTCGTTCTCCAGCGGCTTCATCACGTATATCACCGTCTCGTCCGACGAGCACTCGCTGGACATCTTGCTCTCCTGTTGCGTCAGCTCTCCGACTTTCCCGGAGATCTCGATTGGTCCGCTTCGCCTGGCGCTCGACATCCTCGGCGACGACGAGGACTGCAATACCCTCCCTCTGTCCGGAGACCCGCAACCGTTAGAGGAAACGTCAGAAACAGAGGCATCGGGCGAGTGCCTGTGCAGTCCGTCGACGGCGTTCATCATGCACCTAATCTCAGACTTCACTTCGCTCGCCATTTCCTTCGAGAACTCCATCAAGTACTCCGCGATATCGCTGGCGGTGAACGAATCGTGTCTCGTTTGCTTATCCTCGACAGACAGCTGACTGTTAGTGCTCAAGGTCCGCGAATGATGCTGCGGAGTGTTCTCCGAAGTGTTCGTCTCGGAGAGCGCTACGTCGACCGTCGAGATCACCTCCCGGATCTCGGACTTGATCTCCGTCGCCAGTTCTTCAGTCATCTCTTTCACGTACGCTCGTAAATCGTCTTCCGACCTCTGGCCGCCGTTCGAGGAAATCGGCGACGATCTGCCGCCGCCCGCGAACCTCTCCGTGTAATCGCCGACGGACGAGTACGAAGACGGCGGCGAGGTAGCCGTGTGACAGTTCAGAGACAAGATCGAGTGACTCGGGCTTCCGTTGTCCAGCTCCAGCGAGTTCAAGTCCGTCTGGCTGCTGCAACTGCAATGGTTACGTCTGTATTTCACGGAATTCCCGCTGGTTCCGGTCAGTCCAAGGCTGTTCAGAGTCTGAGGGCTCAGCGGGAGCGGCGGGACGGGCGAGGACGAGGAGGAGGCCGCGGTCCGGTTCCCCGAATCGGCCGCGGTACCGGTGGTGCTGCCAAGCGAATTGCACCTGGTCCGACCGGCGTTGGCAGCGTCCATCAGATCTCTCTGCTCTTTAATTGGCCTGGTGCCCGGATGCGACATCGCGCCGCCGAGCACCGACGGCGTGACCGCCTCGCCGACCGCGAATCTCACGGGCATCGGCGAACTCGGGCAAGTGGCCGGAGAATCGCTGCCTCTCTCGATGCCGGCGATCATTTGTTCCTCGTCGGTGCCGCTGCCCGGGCTGGAGGACTGGAACTCGGGCGCGTTCATCAGAGTCTTCCTCACGGTGCTCAGTACCGGAAGACTTCGGTGTCTGGGCGAGATCGAGGACATCGGCGGGTTCCCCGTTTGAGGGATGTCGCTGTTCAGCCGCCGAATGCTGCCGGCCAGGCTCACGCTGTTCGACAGACTAGACAGACTGTCGTGCGTGCTTGTGGGCGTGCAGTGACCTTGCCTGCTCGACGACAGCATCGGGTTGAAAGGCACGTCCTGCTTCACTTTCTGCGAGTTACCCAGAAGAAGGTTCTGCGCCTCGCTAGGCAACATGAACCACCGCAACGACTCCAGCTTCTTCGGCAGGTGGTTGTAGCTACGATCTATCTGCAGCGGGTATCTCGCGTTCGCCATTTTCCGGGCGCGGTTGAAGATGTTCCTGGCCGTCTGCAGGCACTCGCCGTAGCTCAGAGGAAGCGCCCCGTAACCGAACACTCGTCTCTCGGAAGCGCTCATTTTCCCGTCCGCGTGCCTGGTCGAGCTGTGCTCTTTGAGCTCCGTGTTGTGCCGCCATTCCCCGGTGTCCGGGTTCAGCACGTACTGCGGCAATAGCTTCCAGCCCTCCGTCGCGACCATCTTCAGCGCCTCGAGGACGAACGCGACTTCGGTCTCGGACATGAAGTACGGGAACGAGAGCTTCGCGAAACCGGGCCTCAAACCCTCCGCGTTCGCCTCTTCGACTTTCGAATTCCGTTCCCTAGAAAACATTATGGGAACCATAAAATTGATGTTATAACGATTCATATACACGAAGCGCATGAAATCGATTCGGATTGTATTAGGAAATAGTTGTCTAATTTTCGTACCTTTCGACGAGAGCTTTTTCGTACTCCTTGGCGAGTTCCTCGTCGATTCCCATCAGGTCGTGAGCGTAACGACCGGCGCAGGCGCAGCCTCCCCGGGCCTTTATACCGAACACGTCGTTCAAAACGGCGCAGACGAAGTTGTGATGGAGAAACGTCCCGCGCGGGTGTCGCACCATGAACGAGAAGATCGGCAATCTCTTAACATTCTGCGAGCCGCTGCCGAGCAGTATCAGTTCCGGAATCGTGCGCACGTGCGCCAGCACTTGCCTAGAGAAACAGGAAGCGTCGGTCACGACCACCGGACTAACGATAATTCGTGTCGATCTTTTCGGAATTTTATGCACGAACGTCGTTTGACCAAAATCGATCGAAGCTACTCCTCCGTTTGGACGTTCAAGGATACGTGTTCATGGAAATACGAACTATTGTTCTACCGAGTTTACACAGGCATGAATTCGATTCAGCTACACGTGCCGTACAGTAGAACCATGCGGTGGAAGAATCGTAGAACGGCATTTGAATAATCTACGAATGGTAATTGGGAAAGTAGCCTCGAGCCAGCAATCGATTATTACCAAACCGTAGCTGCGGGAGATTTTCCATCCCCGGCCGCAAACATTCCTATCGTAAGTGTTTCTTCACTCCACAGGCATAGCACGTGTCGCGTTTTATTTTCGAAACAAACAGTCGGTTCCGAACGTGTGCGAAACGTACGACGGAGATAAAAATATTGGACGTCGTCGCCTTGATAGACAAGAAACCGATCGATCGGATAAGCGGTGAATTTTAATCGACGAGCCAATCAATGTATCTTCGCGTTAAATGCGGAAAACAAGCGATATACCTGGAAATTTTATCTTGACGAGCGACGATCGCTTTCGACGTCACGTTCTCTTTCAATTGAACCGCGAGTCCGCATCTGATGGTCTCGACGACGTCCGCGGTCCCGCACTCCTCGAGTAACTCCGGTTCGTGGTGATAATGATGAGAGTCCCTCATGTCCTCCGTGTCAATTTTATCTTTCAAGAGCGAGCGTTTAGTCACGAGAACGCCCGGTGATTGAACCCCGCCGATGAACTTGTGCCCGGCGAAAATAATCGCGTCTTTGTGCACCGCCGTCTCGTCAACGCCGGGCAAATGCGGGTTCATGTCGATCTGAATATACGGAGCTGAAACATACAACGCACCGTGTCTATCTACCTTCCAGCCAAAGTAAACCGTGGACTTCTGATAAGGAACGAAAAATGCGGATGAAGCCGAGTGTTGTTCGAGCTCGAACTCTGAATGCATCTGATAAAACGTCTTATACTTTATCTCCGATCGATTAAAGTCGGTCGGATGATAATTTATTTTTGTCACTGTTGAAAGGGGTGGGGCGGGCATTGCATCATCGAAATATCTCTCATTGTTTTGACTCGTTATACGATGTGTGTGTTATGCTTTCACGAATCGATCGTTACCTGCTGTGGTGTAATCCCAGACGCTGAGTGCCCCATACTGGTGCAGCAGCAGGGTCGTAGCGACGTCATCTGCCAAAACCCCGGTTATGCAACTGGCAGCGCTGAAGCATCCGATCATTTGCGTAACACCCTCGGCTCTCACTTTGATCAGGCTGCGCTCGAGATCATTCAGATCCAAGAAACCTTCGCGTGTCTCCGACACCCGGACTATCTACAGTGCGAGTTACCAAATTAAAACATTCCACCGCATCGCTTTCCGTTCTACTTTTGTTGATTAAACTTTTTCATCTAATTCTACGCGGCCACACTGAATCATAACGTCTAGAATTGTTTGGATAGTTGGCACACATTTCAATTTCACTCCCCCGTTATCTCTTGTTGCATGAGCAGAAGGATTCTTAAAAGTATGACTCATCACCCTAAATCTAAATCTTAGCATTAAATTTTCAACGTTTTCTGAGGATTTCGTAAAACACTTTAGATTTAAGAGTCAACAATCTCAGAAAAAATAATCGTTGTCTTTAGTAGAAGCTCCATTGAGGATTTAACGTCTGTTGGAACGATTTCAAAGAGAACAATTGGGAATGGTATCTCCGTCCGAAGAGAGAACCAAGCACCGGTGTTCCGGGAAGTGTCGAAGACTTCGGGAAATTTACGACGGGATTCCTCTCGGAAAGTATGTTTCAAAGAATGCTCCCCGAACTCCAGAGTTCGTCATCGGGAATACCTCGTATATTAACCCTTTAATCCAACAGTCTAGGCGCGCGCGTTTAACCCGCAATTCAACGAAATGGATTATACCGAACCGCGTGGGCATAAAAGGTCGATCGTAACTCATTCTTAACAACTGAACATCACCAAATGCGAGGATCCTTCGCGAACCAGGAAGATGCGAGTTTCAATGTCTTCCAGAACATTTAAACAGCGTCCGCCGACGCAGTTTCGAAAGAAACGATCCCCTTACCTTGACACCGTACTCCCGCCAAGGCTGGAGGCTCGCGTGGTGCTCGAACGGTCCCACGAACACCACCGTGGACTCCGAGAGATCGAGGTGTCGCAGAAGCGTGCGAAGGGCACTAGCCGTGCCTCGGCCGGTGAACAAGACCGCATCCTGCTCGCCGGTCCCCACCGCGCGTCGGACGACCTCTCGGACTTCGTGTCTGCAACCATACACGTCAGGATATATCGATTCGTCCTTCCGCGATCATTAACGATCGTAAAGATCGAGGGTGGACAAGGTCCCCGCGTTTCCGAACAACGTTTCCCTGTTACTCGAGCTCCTTTGTACAAAGGAACATTACTGCGAACCGAGAAGCATGATTAAGCCCGCGGCCACTAAATTTCCTTAAGGAGGATAGTCTATAACAGTATATCAGGATACCTCAAAAAAATTTGTAAGTCATTTGAATACCTTAATGATGAGATATTAATATAAATATTTTTTACAATTTTACATGTAGTCATATGGAAAAGAGTGATTTCCTAGACTTGTATCGCTAATTTGTTAGATATTGACAGATAGTTTTGAATGAAACTTATGTAATATTAAAGAGAAACATTTAACGAATATTTTAATTGCAAATTTCGGTAGATTGAGTGACTATTGGCCGGTATTCATAGTCGTGACTTATTCTTGAGATCGACTTAAGCATTTGCTATCACTGTCTATCCCATATTTCCCGTCCTTGTCTCGTACAGGAAACACGGACTTAAGCAAATGCTTGAGTCGGTCTTATATGTATATAAGTCACGACTATGAATACCGGCCTATGAATCGAGAAATCTATAAACACAACAAACGAAATCTGCATCTTTCAGCAGTAGATAATCTTCGTTATTAATATGTACGCTAGTCAAGCAAGCTCCCCTTTTCTATAACTTGCATTTGACTTGCTATATACCAGATGAACCTCCTTAAGATTCGTCCTTCTCGTTTCGCGTCGACGCTGACGCGAATTTATAGCTGCCAGAGACATTTCTGCAACGAGTCCTCTCGTCCATTTCTATTTACCGTTTTAAGGGAATAATAAAAGTTAATTGTCGTCCACGTCTTGTGGGTGGTATGCAAACACGATGAAGGATTCGACAATCGCGTGACCAGGAACAGGCGCGTATGGCGCGGGGTGGTTGTTATTGTCTCGGCGGTGTGGTTGGCCAGCTGGTAAGTGGTCGGGGCTCGACTCGGTGGGATATTGATCTGGGACATCAGCGCCAGGGAACGGGACGCCGGGCGGAACCACCCTACACGTTCGACCGCATAAGATTTAGGGATAAACGGGGTCGGTCCGCGCGGGACACTCGCGCAACGATCGAGAACTGTGCCAACCGCCCGGGCTAAACGACCCGTCCATCTGATTTCCAGTTGATTTATTTATCCGTTTCGTGCCGATTCCGTTCAAACAAACTACTTCACGCTCGATATTAAAACGCGCAGCATTGAAATTACGGTGTTTCTTCCTCGGGATACGTTAAGAACTCGGCCAGTCGGTCTGTAACGGCCTAATAAATTCGACCCGCGCGAACCCGCGGACGTAAAACGGCACGCGTGGAATCGAGGCGAAATTCCACGGGCCGGGCGAGCGAAATAGAAAGGCGCGTATAGTACGGTCGAGTGGCGCAGAAAACGAGTCTCGTTTAACCGCGGAAACGGCACGTCAACCGGAATCGTAGTATCGCACGCCGTAGAGTACGGTATGTTAATACCGCGTAGGAAATCGGCGATCTCACGAGTCGAATTCATAGCGCGCGTTCATGCTTTCTAACGATCCGCGTTCGCACACGCTCCGCTCGTAAGTACGTATATACGTATACGCGCGTGTCGTAATAAGAAACAATGATCGGCGAGCGTGACGCTTCCTTGGAGGATGCGGAGTCCGCGAATAGCTCTAATTCCACCGATTAATAAAGCCGGAGAGTAAGTGGAATTGGTTCTGGGAAGCGGCAGCTGGTGAACGCGGATGTATAAATGCGTCCTCAAGCCGCGACCTCGATCGTTATCATAATTGTTTGATAGTTTTCTAGGTACCACGGAGGACCACGCGCGATGCCCGGATAATGACACGCCGTTGCGCGTTTCATTAGGGATTAAAAATTAATTAGTACGTGTTACAGGGGCTCGTGATTGATTACCATCTTCCGTGTGACGATTCCGTGGACTAATTGAAACGATGACGAAGTGATAAAAAGAGTACGGGCTTACCTGTAGAAAGATGACTGGTGGCTGGAAATGGACGCGGGCGCGCGGGTGTCGTCAAAATATGGCAGCACCTCCTTCGCCACGTAGTCCTCGATAAATTGCAGCGACCTTCCGGACGCGGTGTAATCGCAGTAAACAACTGCAACAATAAAACGGGAAACGTTTTTTTTTTATTTTTTTTAAGAACTGCGTTTAAAAAGGAGGAATGTAAAGAGGGAAGAGGTGAATGAAGCGGTGTACGGTTGGTAGAGTTTGGCGAGGCTCCGGAACACACGGGAAATCGATCGCCGCCGGTGATAACGCGCCCGCGTGTTTTATTCATGCGCGCGTTGCCAAGTATTTTTGAAAATGTCAGACATTGGCATCGCGAGACTGCGTCTACACGCGATCAGGGGGGTCAATGATTCCAACGTTTTTCACGGGAATCAATCCGCGGCCTGGTTCCGCGCTCGAGTGCTTTCGTGCTCTGGCTGTCATCTCGTCAACCTTCCGTCGACTCGCGCCGAAATAGGCACCGATGTAGCGAATAAATTCGTCATGCCTTTCGACATGGATTCGTAACACAGATTATACGTACGACTTCAACTTTTACCAATTATTTCTTTTTATTGTAAAAGATCGGTTGTAGATTTTATATGGATTTATCCAAAATAGATTATATGAAGATTTTTCAATAAAAAATATCCTTTTTTTAATTTTATTGGTTGTCTTATTTAATCCCTGCACTATTTAATCGTTTCACTAATTTCATTTCTAATAAATAAATGTTTTCATTCGATCGAATTATTTGTGATCTGCTATGGTTTATTATGATCCAGTTTCATCAAATTCCTTAACCAAATTTCGAATTATTTGCTCCGATAGACGATTACATATACCGAAAAAAACCACGTAGTTTACGATGGATATCTTTTATTGAATACTGATATTCAAAATAAATTTTAAGAACTTCAACATGTTATGTAACTCCATTTTTAAAATTGTCTATCATTGTAGATTAGAAATAAATGAAAATGGCAAGAAACAAACATGGCGTTTGATACATATTCCTATTCATCATCCTAAAGTATCCTAAAGTACTTCTGGATAACTTTATATATTTCTTCTTGAATCTTCGTTTCTATATTAAGAAATAGTGCTAAACGGTGAACTGCGCGGCTTTATCCGAGTCTCACAAAAGCCCAAGTTCCGCCGACAGTGAAACGTTTATTCGGGTATATACAAGGTGCGGCGCTTAACGGAAATATGAAACTGTATTTATAGTATAAGACCAATAAACGGGGCTATAACTCGAACGTGTCCCGTTCCACGTTTCAACAGATAGAAATCCGGATTCTCCGATTCGTTTTACGAGGGAAAATTAGGTAGGTCATGATGTCAAGGCTGGCCGAAGGTCGGCCAACAGAAAAATTGATCCGGCGATAAACTCGAATCCGAGTTCGAACGAGTAGTCAAAGATCGCGACTCGCAGCCTTGAAGCAACATCGCCGATTCCGCCTACATGTCATGTTTGACCCATATGTTCAGTTTCCCGGTTGATGCATATATTTATAGTGCAGGCTCGTTGCATGCAAACGAGCATCCTGAATCGAGCGGCGTTAAATCGTTTGCACGGTTTCGCGTAAAAAGGAAATCTGAACCCGTCGAGGAGCAGAAGAACGGGAAACGACGCGGAAAACCCGTTTGGTCGCGAGGAGGAATCGGCGCGAATAGAAGTTCGACGGCGGCGCCTCGTCGCTCGATTTATCCGCTGAATTATTATCGAGAGCGATACGCACGGAACCAAGGTCGAGCTTTTTTTACCGGAATACCTCTGTCGCTCGTAATTCACCCTCGTCGCGTCGCGTCGCGTCGCGCCGCGCTCGCGAATAGCACCCTGTGCGGATCGGTGTCGAGGCGTCGATGCCGCGGCCGTTGTGCTTCCGCTGCTATTTCCAGTCGCCACCCAGCCAAGCCGGGTTTACCAGAAAACGGATAATATTTATTCAGCAGGGAACGGGAGCGATTCTCTTAGCAAAAGGCTGCGCGCAACAAAAGACGCTCTGGGTATTTATTAATTTACCGAGAACTGCGAAACGAGACTAAATATTTATAGTTTCAGGACAGGTTCGGACGAACGGCATAATTGTATAATTTAAGTCGCAAGGTGAAGAAAAACGTCGCAGAAGATAAACGCGTTTTACTTTCATTTGCATACAATTTTATGTCACGTGTATTTAAATCGGTGAATAAAATGGTGAGAATTTCGCTTACGCACGGACATTATTTATTTAATGCGGGTGACTAAGTCGCGACGAAAGGTCTTAAAAGTTGAGGCAGAGAAACGAACGGAATTCCACCTGTACCGCTAAGCTACTATGGTTCGTGAGTAGCCTTCGACGTAGTTGCGAAATTATTTGGATCAGCTTCTAGAAACGATCATTCTCCCGCGCGGAGGAATCGGCGAGGGGGCAGCGGGGGGGCTCGAATCGAATCGTTTCTATCGCCGGGGAAAGCCAAGGTAGGCGAGAGGATAATGACTCGCAGGTGCGCCTTACGAAACGGTCGGCCAGAGATCGGCGACTTGGCCCTCCGCGAAAATTATTATGCCGCGGACCGCTCGAAATTGCATTGATTTGTTTAGAGACGGACGACGCGCGGAACTAATTGTTAAGCGAAATTTAATGACCGTTATGTAACGTGCCAATGCCGCTTACGTAAAGCTAGAACACTTTCGAGCGCTCGCGAACGGCCGAGCGTTATGTTTTATGCAGCCGAGGTATAGCATATAAAACGGCACTCATCAGACGGAAAACGGTCTTCCGCTTTTACTTTTCCACGCGAGAATTTACGAGCGTTCTTACAGTCCGTCGGACTTGTTACCTTTCGATTCACGGTTAGTTACCGTTCAACAACTGCGATTCGCCGGGGGAATTGGATTATAAACGGCACGCAGAGTGCAGCGAACTGAAAAAAAGACGTTAATGAATTTTTAAGCTCGGGGGAAAAATGTACGAGTTTAAAAAGAAATTGACTCGACGTCCAAACCATTTTCCGTGTATCTTATCTTCCTCGACACAATGCACTCTTCATTTCCATACCTTTATCAGCCTCATTATTTACCCCGGTAATTCTATTCACGGAAGATTCCGATATTAATATACTTGGAAACGTCGGATGATAGCGAGAAGCTACTAATTTTTCCGAATCTATAGATTAAACGACAGGCACGAACAGTCCGGTTCGCCTCGCGACTAGAGTCGACGCGTGCTGACGTCAAAATCTTGTTACTCTATCGAGCCATCGGCGTTTATCTATCGACGATCGCCGGCTCTAAATTGCTCGGAGCTGCACTCGCGAACGTCGTCACGAGCTCCTTGGGAATAATTCGAATGCCCCACGATGCGAAGGTAACCTTAATGTCAAGTACGCCTTCGCGAGCCTGTGAACAGGTACACGTTCCAGTACAACGCTCGGGGCGATCGTCTTCGTATAGCAAATCGTCGTCGATCAACGAAATCGTGAATAGAAACCTCAGATCGTCATTAAAACATGCTGTACAGTAATAGAAACGTTAATTCAGTATATTTTATTCCTCACATCCGGTAGTATAAATTATACGTTCCGTTTCTGTAGATAATAAAATAATCAATCCTGTCATCAATTTTTTAAATCAGAATTGAAACTCGAAAAGAGCCAGACTTTCCTTAAAAAATAATGAACTGGAAAATGGAGGTTTGCTAAGTCGCAAAGTGGATAACAAATTCCGCGCGGAAAACGGTGGATTGTTGGACGGGTTCAAGGTACCAGGAACTGCGGAGGATTCGCTTCTGGGTGTAGTTTGACCCAAATCCGGTGAAGGCAACAGCCACACTACGATTGCCCGAACGACCGTTTGACCCCGTACCGGCGATAGACCTGATGTTCGCTGGGACTGAACTGGAGCACGCGGGTGCGCTCGCGAACCGTCGTCGTCGCGTCGGGAAACCGAAGAAACGGAGGGGAAATAAAAAAAAACGCAGGAAAGAATGGAGGCCGCGTGCGTGCTCGAACTTAGATAGATGCGACGGGAAGCATCGGAATAAACGGTAAATTACCGTCACTCCGCTTTCCAATTAGTCTTCAATTACGTGTGGGACGACGGCACGCGTCCGGGTGACGTTTAACTGTTAAACGTCGGGTTCCTCTCCGAGCCGGCCGCGTCGCAATTAGAATTCGGAGAACAGTTAACACAGCGCGAATTAATTAAAATACACGAACACGACGATTGAGGAAATTTAATGGCATCAAGCTTTTTGGAAATTCATTGATCAATTCTCGAGAATTACACGAAACTTACGTATGATGCGGATGATAATAAAGAAGACGTCAGAGAATGATTCGCTGGAAGTAAGACTCGAGTGAAGAACCATTCGGGAAGTGCAACAGTTCACTCCCCGAGCTATTCTATTTTTGCACAATTAAATATTTACATAACGTTCTCCAAAGATGGCGACGATTTGTTTGAATGACGGGTGTCTCATTCATTTCCTGAAGAACATGGCCGCCTCCACAAACATTAGACAAAACCTATCTCCGCCAAGATTAATTTATTAAACACTACACGAAATGTGTAATATCGTCGATGTACTTGAATAAATATATTTGAATATTAATTTTATAATGTACGATCGCAAGAAAATTGGTCTGGACTTGGTGATTGCAATACGACAAAGCATAGGCCTCCAGAAACATTAGAAAAAACCTATCTCTTCCAATACTAATTAAAAACTACACAAAATGTGCAATATGATTGATGCACTCTAATAAAAATATTTGAATACTAATTTTATAATGTATGATCGTAAGAAAATTGGTCTGGACTTGGTGGTTGCAATACGACAAAGCATAGGCCTCCAGAAACATTAGAAAAAACCTATCTCTTCCAATACTAATTAAAAACTACACAAAATGTGTAATATGATTGATGCACTCTAATAAAAATATTTGAATACTAATTTTATAATGTATGATCGTAAGAAAATTGGTCTGGACTTGGTGGTTGCAGTAGGACGGTGCATAGACCTTTAGAAATTTCGCAAGCCAGCAGCGGTGGACAAAAACGCTTTGAAGTTCGGTTGAATAGGTACCGGCGGCCGTTTTTCCCCGAAAGCACTTCAATTTTCAAAGTGGAGCCAACGGACGTTGCTAAGGAAAACGGGTTCTCGCGTGTTCCGCCGCGATCGATCGGCAGGGATCGAGGCTCGGGACGCCTTTTGACGCCTCCCAGCGCCGGGAAATGGAACAAAGTTAACGCTGGCAATTATCGCCAGCAGCTGCCACTGGAAACAGACCGTTTTCTGCGTGCGTCGACCGACTTCGCTAACTGGATTACGCGCCGGGGCTCGTGTTTCGATCGTTCCGGCCTCGGTTGCCATTCCCGCTGCGCCCAACCGCAGTCCGCGAGCCTGCGAATATTAACGCAGAAAACAAGCGTGGCTCGCAATTTCGAACGAGCCGATAGGCAGGTGCCTGTTGCTTCGCCTCTGCGCCACGTACGACTTATTTGCGTTACGAATTCGCGCCGCAGCGTATACGTCAAAGGGGAATAAAATATTTTCATGGTACACTAAACGGAGGAAAAAACAACATTAGTCGGAGCAGAGGTTCTGAGAACTTTCTAATAGATTTATTCACGTTAGCGCGCGCGAGGGAGGAAAGAATCTTCTAATAACAGTCTGGAGTGGTTGGAGTAGTTGCAACATTCTCAAGTCGGGGGCGGAGTTAAGTAGCATTAAGAGACATCGAATACGGAGCGTGTATTCCTTTCGCTCGGCTTGAATACTGTTCCCCCAACGCCGTAATTCCCGCATGATATTAAAGTCAACACGTGATACGCGCGATTGGCTNTACGTCAAAGGGGAATAAAATATTTTCATGGTACACTAAACGGAGGAAAAAACAACATTAGTCGGAGCAGAGGTTCTGAGAACTTTCTAATAGATTTATTCACGTTAGCGCGCGCGAGGGAGGAAAGAATCTTCTAATAACAGTCTGGAGTGGTTGGAGTAGTTGCAACATTCTCAAGTCGGGGGCGGAGTTAAGTAGCATTAAGAGACATCGAATACGGAGCGTGTATTCCTTTCGCTCGGCTTGAATACTGTTCCCCCAACGCCGTAATTCCCGCATGATATTAAAGTCAACACGTGATACGCGCGATTGGCTAAACGATAATCTCTTTATCCCCTAATCGCGTGTCACGACCGAGGGGAAATTAGCCAGATAACCAGCGTGCCGCTCCTTGCCCAGACAGCAGATAAGGAGTGCAAGAAAAATAGCGAGAACGACCGCGGGATAGAGGCCTCGTCGTCTACCGATCGGTCGGACGCGACCCAGTTTCGAGTTCGATTACCCTCCCACCCCGCGTCTATGTGTGTGCAGCGCGTATTATGCACTCGCGACGATAGCCTATCCGTGTTCCTCGAACGCCTCGCGTCGCGCGATGCCGCGATGGACCTAATAGTGAGTGAGTAGGCCCGACCGCCACGGCGGCGGCGGCGGGAGTTTATTATTCGATCAGTATGACCGACTTCTCTGGCTGCTTCTCCGGCTTATCTATTCTCTTCTGCAATAATTTCTGTCACGTACCGCCGGGAAATCTCTCCTCGTTTCATTTTAATCGACGATCGATTTCTCGCGGCTCCGGGGGGAAAAAAGGAGCTTTCTAACGGATAAGAGAAGTCGCTGACAGGTTATTTAGATTGCGTGTTAATCGTGAGATAAACGAACAAGCCAGATCCACGCTTGCGATAACGGTTACTCGTTTCCCCGTGGATGGCTTCGATTCGCGGGTAATTCGGAACGGGACGGCGGCGGCGCGCGGCGCGATGCCCTTCACCGCGATTCCAATTATGCAGATCCCGTGAAAGACAGTGTGGGCAGCGTGCGTGGGCGCCGCCGCCGCGCGTCCCGCCTCTGCCTACGGCCCGTTCCCGCAAGCCCGACCTTCGAGAAAACAATAAATTTTGGATTAGTCAATCGCCTCGGCTGCCTCGAGTTAGTGCCTCGGGCGTTTCTCGCGAGAAAGATCGCGAGAGACGAATTCAAGCCTCTGGAACCATGATTCGCACGTACTATTCCGTGTGATTTGAACGATCGAGTAAATCGCTTTAAGAATCGTTCTCTATGTACAAAAAATCGAAGGATGTGCGAGTCGAATGGCGTTTTCTACCCTCGGCGTTCGCAGTGATCGTTTTCCGATACCAGGTGTTTCGTGTTTCCGAGCAGTTGCCTGATAAACTGGTTGCAAGAGATTGTGGATTGTAAGAAATCGGTATCTGATAAGGGGCGAGCCCGGGCAGCTGTTACGAATTGATTTCTCTATCAAACGTGACGTCATTTATGGTCTACCGTTTCTTTTCAAACGGCCCGTGTAATCTGGAAGGCTTAGGCGGACAACGACGGTTTTCAAGTGTCTTTTATAGATGTCAAGATCAAGGCCGGTCCTTGAGTTTCCACGAACGATTAACCGCTTTCCAAATAGGATCACCGGAAGGGAATTACTCAGCTGAGCTGACAACGACCGTCGCCAAGATCATACTTCATCGCGTAACAATTAACTCTATAAATAATTCGCTGTTCAGAAGAAGCGTTGCAGCAACTTCCCGTGAGAGGATCCTCGTGCGTCAGAGGGAGGCCTCACGAGTTTGCCCGGTGCGCGCGTCCCGTCGACCGCGGTGCCGTTCTGGGAGATCTTTTACGAGCGCCAAAAACCTTCGCAGCCGCGCGGAACCGGCGGCGACGGGGGGCGGAGGGAACGCGCGCGAGAGAAGAGGGTGGAAGCCTTTCGAGACCCGTGCCGGGCACTAAATTTGGAACAAGGCTCATATCTAACGACTGTCGCACGGCTCGGGGTGCAGGGCCCGGCAGAAAGCGCGCTGGCTTGCGACCTAAATACAAAAGGGACCCCGAGAACCGCGTGTTCCGGCCGCGCTCGCTTTTAACCGGGGTCACTTCCATGAAACGGACCGAAATAGTTTCTTCTTTGTTCGTCCGACCGTGCGATATACACTCGCCGCGAGGAAGTCGCGAGTGCCACTCGCTTACAGAGAGGAATAGGTCACCGCGTGGTCCGCGCGGCTATCGATCGCAGGGAAAGTATATCTGTATCTTGTAATCCTCAGTTTGTATAGACAAATGTATGCAATACATTTAACCAGTTTCCTTGTATAAGAATCGAACGATATTAAATTTGGATGGACAAATACTGGCTGAAGAACTTGCTGAAAGGAGTATTGTATATAGAGGGATGCGAGAGATACGTATTTTGTAATCCTCAGTTTGTATAGAAAAATATATGCAATATATTTAACCCCTTGGTTACATTTGACGTCTGAGACACGTCATTCACTTGTGTTTGTTATAAGCATATTAATTTATTTTTGTTTTGCAATTCTAATTACTTGAAGACATCTTAACACTACATATGTCACCAATATTTTAGAAATAAATAAATTCTTACGTAAAATGTACTGCTTTTACATGCAACTCCAAGCAACCAAAAATTATATCCGTTCCACATGCAAATATTTTCTCAAATAAATCCGTACCCAAAGGGTTAAGCATTTTCTCTAAGAATCGAACGATACTAAATTTGGATACCCAAGTATCGGTAGAAGAATAGTTCGGAAAAATAGAATTCCAGGGAGATGAAGAGGCGGTTCCTCGTTTTCCACTCGAACGGCAACAGGGGTTGGGGGTGGACAAGGGTTACAAGTGGAAGTATTGGATTCTGTTTCTTTGTCCCGATGATCGATTTATCGTAACGAGGCGAAGTAGAAGCGTAGGGACTATTATCTCAGTCACCTTCTGCTTTTGTTATTACTAGATAGTGGTGACTAATTGTTATTATGTCTTTTTCTCCGATTTATCTGGCTCGTGTGATTGGTGTCGGCCGCGGTAAGTGATCTTCCACTGGAAAGAAATCTTCCACTGCCATTGGACACCGGCCGATGAATAATAGCGAAGGAGGACCTGACGCTCCGTGCGAAGCAATATCCAGGCAATGTCACGTGTTCTTCGGCGGATCCTCTCGTGATACGCGTCGGATCGGAAGCGAGCGGAGCGGGTGCGCGCGGCTCGTAACTGGATCTGACTACTGTCAAGCGTTAACGGGGCAAGGTGCGGCAGGGAGGAGTAAAAACCGAAAGTGATTAAATCACCGCGCTCGACACTTCCTTGGACCATTTAACCCCTGGAGCAGTGACGCATGGATGAGGACGATCCGGTATCCCGGGTCGAACTTGGAACACGGATTATGATTTACGGTCGGCTGTGCGAAACCGGTTAAGTGCGCCGGATACCGGGATCGTGCCGTGTACCCGACACGCTCCGTGACAAGCTTGTTGTTTTCGCCGGTTACGTCGGCGATGATGGAATCGTCGCGAAAACATCGATCGGTTCGCGCGCGCGATGGGTCAGCCCAGTTGGTTACCGTCGTTTCGATAACTGCGGATGACCCCGCGCCGATAAATTATACATTTCCTTTAGCACCAGCCGTTGCCATTGGTTTACGTAAGAGGATACGAGCACAAAAGGCCAACGNTGTAAGAGGACACGAGCACAAAAGGCCAACGGGGCAGCCTCGAGAGGAGAGAAAAAGTTCGACTTAATTGGCATCGTCTGCTGTTATTGATTTATTATGCTAATGGAGTATGCACATCCGTGATTTAATAATCAATTCCCTTTCGACGATATTGATATTGGTTTCTGCGGGAATACGCGAGGGAAGGAACGCGATCGGGGATTCGAATAAAGAATCTCAATTATAATTATAACATCGTCTCGTTTTATCGGCGTCGTTTCGAAAGGGTACGAACGGTTCGTTCGGTATCTCTCGGTCGGTCTAATCACCGTAAGATGATTCGATGATCATACCTTAGGCGTTCGCAATTAGCCTGGAAAAGGCAGCCAGTTCGAATGAATCGATGGCTCGGTTGCACGCATCGCGTTTTCCAGCGCGCGCCGGTTATGTAATAAACATTAATTAACCACTGATTCAACAAACGGTGATCGTAACAGATGCGGGAAGAGTGGGCAGAGCGCATCGATTACCTC
>SMSR01016063.1:143380-172611 GCA_019453355.1 Ceratina japonica | reverse complement strand
TTTCTCGGGTCGCATTTAGATCGCGGGTATAAATATAAACGGAATCGGTTGCACGGCTGCGGCCGTATGCCGAATTATACTCTGACTCAAAGGAAATTACGATAGAAGCAGGAGAGCAGTGGCTCCGTATATCTCGATGTGCAGCGTGTATTGCGAGAGCCTGTGCGGCCGCGGCACTCTTGGCTCGCGATTCGACGAGCATTTTTTTTTAGTACGCCACGATGATTACGCAACGGCGGTGCGAGTGCACGTTCGACGCGTTTCCATGCACGTGAGACGGTACTCCGTCGTTAGCGCGTTCGCGTACGCGCGGTTCACGCGACCTGGGTCAACGTCGACGACCCGGCAGGGAAAAGTCCGGCCGCGGGAACCGTGCACCGACTGCAACCGCTGCAGAATTTTGTCCGCCGAACCCTGGCTGGGCTATTCGCGACGAGCGTGTCTCATCGACACACACCGTTACGTACGGCGAGCAAACAACGAGGAGAGTGAAAAGTTTCTCACGCGAATACGTACACGTGGAAATCTTCCGTTGGCCCCGGGCGCGAGTCAACAACCGGAAACCCGAAGATACGATGCACCGACGTCGCGAAACGGGGACGACGGCGCGCGAGACAGCCGTGTAATGTAGTCGATTCTTAGCTTTCGACAGGCACCTCGCCAGGAATCCGCTTTGCTGGCTGAAACGGGTGTCCATATCCACCCAGCGCGCGCGCGGTCTGCCTGGCTGCCCGCTGAACGGCCGAACGATCGTGAAAGTGCACAGGCCTGTCTGTGCATAATGGCGGTGCGTGGCTTATTCCACTGCGTGACGCGTACGCGAGCGAGCGGGCGCGCGCGCATCGGTCTGCCGGCTTATCGGTCCGTTTAGGGGACAAGAGGGCTCGTGGAAGATAATAAAGGTTCATTGTCCCTCTCGTACCAATTATTTCTCGTTTCGACATTCTCTCGCCGCGGACATCGGGCGCATTCGTCGAGTGGATTCGAGCACATCCGCTCAGGTTTAACGAGCTGGTAAGAGGTTACAACCGGCTGCCAGTCTGTGGACCATTTTTACGTTTCCGCGATCGGAGACGAGGAAGAAGAATGGCCCGTAGCATAAAAGAAACGAGATGAACGTTAGATAGCCGTTGCTCAAAGTGGAAGCAGGTTTCCACGCTGGACTATAATTAATCGCGTAGTCCAGCCGGAAGGAGAATTTTTATTTTCGTCCTATAAAAAGAAATTGATCCGGTAAGGCAATAAGGAAGAGAGAGAGATTGCGTATTAAGTATTTCTGAAACCATGCTTTAATGTACTTCCCTATAGTTCACAAAATTAAATTACGTCCTTCAGGTTCATCGGAATTCTCGTTTTTCTTCAAATACTACAGACCTACAAGAAAATTGCATACGACCTTTTTCGCAGCTAATAACGAGTGTTTCCAAATTTCCCATGACACTTTTTTATATCGCTATTGTCAATAATTAACGAGCAATTTGCAATAAATTGTTTTACCGTTTTCTTGTTAAATACTCTCTAACTATTGACATTAGTGAAAAATGTTTCAGATAAAAGTTGTAGCTATATTAGTCAGCTACAAAAATAGTCTCTCGCAATTTTCAAGTAGATCCTACGGTTTAGGAATAATTGAGGGAATTCTACCATTTTTTCAGAAATTCGACGGTAGTACCGCCGGATTTTGTCAGTAGTAAAAAAACATGCTTAATTCGTTAAATACCAGAGTTAGAAGAAAAAATACATTTCCACATTATAAGAATCACTTAAAATATGCGTTGCAATAGTCCGTTCAGACGATGCAACGTTTCGACCGAAAGCAGCGTTCACATATTTTGCACTCGATAAAACTACCGAATCAGTTAAAACACGGCAACGTCTGAACGGACTGCTATTGGAATCCACTTTGCTTCGAATTTAAGCACAGTAATATATTGTAAAAATAACTAAATTCTGATGAATAAACGACGTTGGCATTTATATTTCACGATCCTTGACTACACGATCAATCCTGAAAGTAGATATTTAAAATTAAGAGCCATTGTTCTTTATTTCACAATGCTTTGTACATTCAGAGATATTTGAAATACCTAAATGCACAGTAGATATAGCCATGCTATTGAAAGAGTAAAAAATCTGTTATTCCCCAAAGAATCAGAACCACTTGCTATCATCTATATATCTCTAATTTCATTTTATAGACAACGGGCTGGCTTCAGAAGATTTCCGCGTGATAAAGATTTACCGGGCGGCTGATAAAAGTTCCATAAATAGAATTACAGAACAATCCGACTCAGAAGAACACAAAGGCATCGAGTAATCCAAAAAATCTGTGTGCATACTGCAATCACAATCCATGCAACCAGAAGACAGTTAAACCGAGAGCATTTCATCATAATTATTATAGTATCAGACGAGATAAATTTTATGAGCCTATAGACGTCTCGGCGGAACACGGTTCGCGGTCAAATTAATTTCAACATCGCGAGTACGCACCACAATAACGAATCTCTTGCACTTTCGTTCCCGATTGCAAAATCGGTCTTAAGTTACAATCAGCGATCGCCCGAGCGTTGCCAGACGTGCAGGCAAACGCGGGACGACGAAATCAGGCGGATCGCGAATCGTTCGCGACACGCGGAAGAATCGGTAAATTGATCGGGCAGGGAAGGTCGTTCCGGCGTTCAATTAGCGAGGCTCAAACAAAGATTCCTCACCGCGCTTCGGGCGAGAAGGAACAAAGAAATCGTTGAAAAGCAGTTATACACGGAAATTGGAACGTCGCGAGAATTTCAATCATCCTCGCCGGCGTATAATACATATATTATATCTGTAGGCGGTTCGAGACCTCTTTCCATCCGTGTTTGTCCTCGCGGATTAGTCGGATCGGCTCGTGTGCATTATATCGCGAACCCTGATGGATCGTCCTAACGAACTCGCACGAGTACCGTCCTACTTTTCGGGCTCCGCTCGTGGGAGCGCATAAATAGAAGTCGGGTGCATAACTCAAGGTTCGCCTATTGCTCGAACCTTACCATTAGAAAACGTTCTACAAACCGTGTTTTCCTCGCGATCTTTCATTTCGATCCCCCCGCAATTCCGTGGCCTCTTGACATACGCGCAAAAATAATCGGACAGACCGCGTCGGCTGGGATTTGTCAAACTGCAGATACCCGACGGTTTCCGAGCGTCGGTTCCCAGCAGCCATGCCTCGGCTCCGTAGCTGCGTTCTCGTTTGACGTCAGGGAAAAAGACGCGAGCCTAGCGGCTAGCTACATGGCATCCAATCCTTTTTAACGAGTTCCAATTGAAAGGAAATGGAGTAATGAAAAGCGCAGCGGCGACGTCGGCGCTCGGCGCCCTTCCACGAAGGGCGCCAAACGCGATCACACGCCGGCTAACGATGCTGTTGCTTTGTAATTCTAATGGTCGTTTCCGTTCCCGCGGCTGACCTCGTTCCTACTGTAATCGTTGAATTGCAGATTCACCGAACAGACAGAGTTATGAATACGTACTTGCTACGCCGTCTCTGAATTACAAGTAAGCAATTCGAATCGGTAATCCGAGACAGATACCTCGACAGACTCTCTCTTCATCAATTCCGTTTGACGTAAAATCGTTTGTAAATATACTGCCGGCGGCATGAATTGCGTCTGGTATCCAGGATACCAGGAGCAATCGTAAACAGATTATAACAAACGAGGTAATTCGAGTATCTCGTGAATCAGCATCTCCGCTGTCCGACGATTCAGCGAGCAATTATTTCCAAGAGAGACGAAAACGGTCCGCGAGTACGAATCGGTTGGATGCAACTCGTATCCAGTCGCGATGCAACCGCCGGGAGTCTTTAAGTGGCAGCAGATTCTAATTGGCTTCTCGTCTAATTCAATCGACACTCGTTGCGATCTAAACCGCTCCTCTCGTTTGTCGCCGGACTCGCCGCCGGCTCGTTAGTCAGACCTGATCCTCCGCTCGTCGGGATTGACGGACGGTTTTGGGTCACGGACGCGCGTAACGCGCGAATATTTTCGGTCGCGTGTCGGCGCGCGCGTGCTTTACCGTTAACCCGCTGCAACTCCGCTCGCGGCCACCCGTTTCTTCGGAAACCGGCGACTGTATCTGGATTAAAGGACGCCTGGCCACGTCGCCGATCTCGCGTTACGCGTAAGAGACGTCGTCGAGAATATTTGCCAAGTGACGCATGACGGTGTCATCGCGAGGTCCGCCGCGAAACGGCCGATGAAAATAGAAAGCGTAATCGGGCCGTGGCGCGGACTGCTCCCGGCTCTTTTATCCAATCTCGATGACTGAGCAAATGTTTACGGCTGTAAACGCACGTCATCTCGTCGCTTTCTAGGCTCCACCCTCGGGATTTGATTACCCCACTTGAAAACGGATTTTTTCTTCCCAGAATTCGCGGTCGATTATCTTCAGGGACGCCGTCTCTCGCGTCGGAGTAGCCTCAAGCTAGATTTTTTTTTTTTAAGGAACGGCCGTTACCTTCAGTCGCCCTCAGGGATAATTAAGTGCTTAAAAATAGGACGAAAAAGACGCGATACGTATCTTCATAAAGTAGTAAGAAAGTTTAGACTATAAGCAAGCCCCTCATTATTTATGCGTCTCGGAAGTAGGCGAAGATCGATTTTCTCTACGCAGAACTCGTCGACTTTGTTTTTAAATAAACATTCTTGTCACGGTGTAATAAAGACGTCGTTATCGTCCTTATTACTATGATCGGAGCGTAGATGGGCCGGTAATTAAACTGGAAAACGTTCTAAACGCGGTATCGATCCGCTTATTTACTCGGCCTCGCCGGGGAGTGCCAGAAGAGGTGCATGATTGATGAGCGGGCGAACGCTGCCGGGTCCATAGGAACGAAAGTAAAATTAAACCGAGAATCCTAATCTGCGAGAGTTTTCTTTTGCCGCTGTCGCCGTTGACGAATTGCAGCGTTCACGAAGCGCACTTCCATTTGACTCTGACCTACCATCGGGCACGTGGACGTATTTCTAGTTATACATCAAACGCGAGCGAGAGAGAGAGAGCGAGAAAGAGAGAATCGTGGAAAGCGGATATCGCCGTCTGACTCGAGCATGCAAATTGGAGCGTTGTAAGGGGTGAAATTGACTCGACGTCGAGAGAGAGAGAGACTCCCCGGGCCGCCCCGTGTCGATAGCTCATTTGCACATATTTCCATAGAAACTTTCTGGACTCGCCGCAGTTCTTTCTCTCTTTATTCATCACGTGAAATTACGACCGCGAGTCCACACTCTCCCGCGGCCGAATACGTGCAAGCCCGCACGCGCGTGTGTCGCGCGATACTCTCACCGTCCGCGTGTGCATACCTTCTTCCCTTCCGGACGTATCCACCGTTTGGCAGCAGCGTTCGGGCTTTCGTAATATTTGTATAGAGAAAGGAAAGTGAAAGAAACGAGCCTGTGCGTCGCGAGACGCTGACGTCGATTATAATCAGGCTAATGCAGAAATTAATATTCAGCGGAGATAAATTGTGGCACTGGCAAACGTTAATGGTGCGGGCCTTGATTTCCACGTTATTACGGTTTTCGAGCGAGTAGAAACAGGGAAATCGATCGATCGAGATCGCGGATAGGTGAGGGGGACCATGGTCGGTCATGCGGCACGTCGATTCGAGCACTTTCACCTGGACCCGCGTCGATCCAACAACAACTCTTCTGGATCTCGCGTGTAATGTAATAATTTAGAAACCCAGGTATACCGCCTGTACGCCGGGAGTCGCCTTTTTCTCACCGTCTCGCGCAAAACGGAAAAGCGCATTGTTACCTCGCTGGCTGTACCGTGTAATTCACGATTAACCGCAGAGCCACGATTCGTGGCGAGCCTGTACCATGTAGCGAGACGTTAACTTTCGTGGACGAGATTTAGCGTCGCTGGTGATACCGTTACTAATTTCGATCGGGCGTGAAAGTACGGCGATGAAAATGGATCAAAAAGACTTTCACGATCTAGAGAATTTCTAGAACCAGCCTGATCGATAACGCGCGACGCGTTCTGAATTTCCTCGGAGGCGATAACGCGTGTGAACATTTGGCAGCGGCGCGCGCGAACCAGCAGATATAATTGACACAGATAACTGTTCAGCTGTTCGCCATACAGCCGGAATGTTTTTTTCCAGCAACCGTGAGCGGCGACAAGTCGGCGCGCACGGCCGCCGATGCATAGTCGCTGATACGAAACGAGCAATAATTGTACGATTATTTTTATCCCATTATTATTCACGGCTACAAGTAACGATGCCGTGTCAAATTGTAATACCACGTCGTTAACGATTGTTTTACAAACAGTTTTAACCTTTATCGAACCCCTTGTTGTTCTCTCTCCGTTACGTTTATTAATACGCGAAAACCTAACGCGGGACTAAAATAGTTAAGAACTGCGTTTTAGATTCCTTCGATTGTTTCCATTCTCGATGGAACGATGTGAGGTTTGTGGAAGCCTTTGATTTCGCAAAACGCGCTTAATTCCGTCGAAGACGGGGAGGAACAGTTTGCTAATTTATTTACGGCTTATGGGAAGCGAGGGGTCAATCCGGATGGAAGCCGCGATGAAATGCCGGCGGCGCCGCGAGGTGTGCGCGCGCTTCTTATCGAGGACGTAACGCGAGACAATCCGATCTGATTACCTGCGAACGGCCTTCCCCGGGAACTATGCATCAAATAGGCGTTCCACACACGCACTGTGCGTACCCGTGCGTGTACCTGTTCCCGCGGCGGGGAAGTCAACGAACGATCTTAACCCGTAAATGTCGCCTACGAACGGAACCAGTTTCGTCCCGTTTCACGTACCGTGGCATCGATACAGATGACGTAAAACGCGAACGGGGTGAGCGGGACCCGCGGTCACGGGAGAATCGCACAGTCGGAGGGGAGAAAAAAAAAAAAAAAAAAGCGAGGCAGAGATGTACAGCTGGAGCAGAGTAAATCGGACAAAGAGCGGCGAGGGGTGGCGGATCGATAGGGCGACCTTGAGACTCGTCGTCGCCTCGCCGCGGTACGCCCGACCAACCTCCGGTTCTCATAAAAGAGAGAATTACCGTTGGGAAGCGAGAGGACAGCGCGTGGACCGTACACAGAAACGCGCAAGTTCTCTGGGTCGGACGCCGGAGAGGGAGAAGGACGCCCGGGAACGGCGACGGACACGAGAGGAGGAGGCAACGGGGCAAAAGGGAAAGAATTACCCGAGCCGTGCAGGGCGCACGAGAAGGGGTGGTTACAGAGAAAGTGCGAGGGTGAAACGGGACGAAGGGATGGAGCCGCGGAACCGCGCGACGGTCGCGGACTTGCGGATTTTATTTCGAGAGCCGGCCGTACCTTCGCGAGACGGTCATCATCGAACGTATTCTTTTTCTCTCCTCTTGGCCGGACCACCGTGGCTATTTACGTACCACGCCCGCGATAATGCACGGTTTCCACGAGCGATCGCTGGCATCGCTTCAGCCATTTTGGATACACGGTGACGTCAGCGACAGAATCCGGGAAACGAGCGAGGAGAAAGGCGTGTCATCTGCGTCGCGGCCCGGCAATTTTTCCCGCTGGCTCCACGCTCGGACCCCCATGATCTTAGATCGTATCGATCAGCGACTATTCATCCGAGAGCCGCTCCTGCATCTCCCTTTCTCATCGCGTATTTTTACATCCGACCTCCGGAGAATACCGCGTGCACGCCCGGAGACCGAGAAGATTCCATCATCCCTCGCGACTATTCAGGAATAAATGAGCTAGACTCGTCGATCATCTTCCCGTAATTGGACCGAGAATACACGGAACGAAAACACTTCGTTACATCGAGGAAGAACTCGGTGTTTACGTAAAAAAGGAGACGCTGGTCCGGTCGCCGTTCATACAAATAGATCTGTCCTTATTTTTCGTTTCGTTTTTATCCGACAGAAGGGGACAATAAGTGAGAGTAGCGGGTAACGAACGGACGAGCGTTCACCGGTGTTGCCTCGCGTTCTCGTCGGAACGGGGAAACTTCCACGTGCATCCGGTGCATACCATTGTGCGGCCCCACGAGTATTTGTTCGCGTTCACGGTCCGCACGTATCGGCCTGGAACCGAGCCGCTCTTTTTTTTTTTTTCCAGAAATCTCTGTGCAGCGGGACGACTCAAACGTTCGCAGGTACACAATGCAGCAATCGTTTTAACATGTGAATAACATTTTACGACGACGCGAAGCCATTACCATAAAGCAGTTTTCTTCGATGCGTTAACGAGAAGGATTACAACTGGTTTTGTAAACGACGGGATAGGATACGCCTCGTCGGCGGAATAAAAATCGCCAACAGTTTAACGAGAATTATTTTCCTACCATCTATCACGAGCCGCGGCTTTATGCTTTATTACTTAGCGATGACTTGCGCCGGCTCACGTGAGAAATAATCACGTTACCGGGAGGAGGACAGCCTCCATAGCGAGCCCAATCAATTCTCCTCTATCTAACCCGATCTAAAGAGGAGCCGAGCTCGTCCCAGTTTCTAGAAGCGATTCGCCTCACAAATCCACGCATACTTCATCAAAATCGAGGAAATATCTTCGAGATTGATAAAAAGCACGATGAAAAACGTATCGACGTACATACCAAACGGTATCGAAAACTGTATAGGAGAAAGCTCGCTCCAAAACGCAGAAGAGGAACGTCTCGCGCGAGATCGGCCCGTTTATCTAACGCGCCGAGTTTATATAAACGAACCGCAATGAATCATCGATGTAAACGGCGAACAGAGAAAGATTTGCCCCGCTCTTTAGTTACAATTCGAAGCTCAGACCGTCGCAACTTTCTTTCCGACCGCACCTGCCAGTCGGGGCGAAGCGAAGCGACGGCTATCAAGTGTCGCGCCACGATAGCATTCGCTTCCCTTCAGCGGCCGCGGAATTCAGATAGCAGCGATTCTCTTCCGGCTGTGCTCCGCTTACGCAGCGCGAAGCCGCCGGCGTTACGTAACGCGCGAAAAGCAGACCGAGCGCGCGGAACGTATAGCGATCTATGCGTCGTCGATCGGATCTATACGCGTGGTCGAGCGAACGATCGGGGAGCCTCGCGAGAGCTCGGTCGCGTTCGCCGGGAATGATTTGTCATCGTCCGATTTTAAAATGAAATCTCGCATCGACGCCCTCCAAAACAACCAATTTGATAAGGGAATATTGCATGGAAACAATCGGCTCCGTATCGAAAGAGGAACGTAATCAGTCCGGGCATAAAGCTTTCTTACTCAAGGCCGCGGGCTCTGAAAAAAGTCGTTACTTACGGCTCTCTTTTTATCGCGCTTTATGTAACAGTCAAATTCGTTCTGTTTTACTGCGTGTCTTTCACACCCACGAGCCCGGCGTTATTTATCAACACACGCCAACGCGAGACGCGCGTTTCTCAAACGACGCGCCAAACGATCTGCCGTTGTCGATCGCGGAACAAACAGCTCGAAACGATCCAGCGAAATTTTGCCCCGCGTTACGTACGTATTCGCGGTGCAATTCGCGCGATTTCTTCGCTCTTTCCGCGAACGTGAGCAGTTTTTCCGACCTATCCAACAGATTTCACGCGACCCCTGTTTCTTGTTTATTATTTCTGCTTCCTTCCTCGTTGTACACGAAGTCAGCAAAAGTGAAACGCTTCAGAGAGCTCGTTAATGGAATTATTTAATCCGTTACCGACGTAAAATCATTATAATTGCATGATCGCGATGGTCACGCGAACGACGGCGGAGGCGAACGTGCCTTTTCTCACGTGGACTCGATATGTATGAACTCTTTCATCCCTGACGCATGACATAAGAGCTGACGTGCGACAGGTACGTTAGAGTCTAAAGAAATAGAAACGTACTAGGTATCAGTCGATCGATCTCAGTCAAGGTTCTAAATTGCTGGCGGCGTTCTTTTTTCTTCCCGGTTGCGAGACTTCGCGGTTCTAAAATTAGAGGATGACCGCCGATTCGTCGCCTTTATCACGCGAGATCGATCTCTCGAGAGTTCCTCCCGGTCGCGTGACTTTGAGTGAAGAATCGACGATCGAACGTCGCCGGTCAGACGAACGAGCACCGTTTAATCGCGTCCAGAAAAAAGCTGTTTTTGCAACGCGAGCACGAAAAATCCGTTTGATTTCGCGACTGAATAATCGGCGGGGTCAGAAGGATCAACGCCCGTATAATTCCCGTAGCGACGACGATGGCCCGATAAGCGACTGACTCTTGCGCGGTTCCGTCGTATAATGCTATTATAAATTATGGCCGGCGGTCGCGCAGATTGGTTAACGCGTTGCGGAAAGGAAAAATGCCTCCGCGTATATGTATCCGCGAGCGAAAAGTAGGTACCGTAATCGTTATGCAAAGTGCGCGCTCGTGACCGCGCACTCTAATCCGTCGATCTTTTTGTCAAACGCGTATTATGTGTTCCGCGCGGTTGTTTATACACTGTCAATAAAATATGAACGTAACTCCGATCGGGCCGCGCGGACCGTAGACGAACCCAGCCGAGTGATTGTGATAAGAACAATCAACAACAGACGCGCACACACTAATATTATATAATGCCCGCGGGCAACATTAAGAACAACAGTTACGTATCTCGGCAAACACACGGTACGTTTTCTAAAACCGGATCCTTTTGCATACATTTGCTAGAAACCTTTTTCCGATGCATACCGTCGCCGATCCGACGAGATTTCACTCGCGGTCCGCCCGATTGCGATTCTAAACGCATGCATGCCTCCGTCCCGCCGCGGAATGCTTTCTCGAGCCAACCGATCAAAGACGGCAGTCATACGAAGAAGATGACGTGTGCGCCCGCCGATAACCGGCTGATAGTCGTATCGCTTGGCGTTATTTACAAACAGGCGCCATAGTTAAAGTCCAGCGGGCCGCGCTCCACCTCGACCGGTTGCGAAAAAATTCTGCGCAATATCAATTTCGCACGGCGAATCCGACGCCGGGAATCGACGACAAGTTTCCGACGTTTGGCCATTCGGACTCTGACTCATGTCCGCGAATAAACGTGCTGTTATTCCTCGGGCAGGAACGGCCGCGGGTGACGTTCGGTTCGAGCGGACGGGCGCGCGAGCTCCGTTTCTTCGTCGAAGAACAGTCGTTGGAACGTCGCGTCGGACTCGCGCGTCCTTATGGGGAAATCGGGACGTCGGAGGACGAGGCCTGACCTGCCGGATTTCATCTTATCCCGTTAGCGGACACCGGGGCAGCCGCGAGACCGAGACGCGACGTGGCGCGATGCGACGCATCCATCACCTACATACGCGCATAGATTGCGATCGTTTTTCGTTCCCGTTTCCCATCCTCGTGGCCGGCGAACCGTTCGCGGACCGCGAAACGCCGACCTGGATACATGTAACGAGCGTCCCCCGCGGTTATCATATCTCGTCAACCTCGATTAAACCGCGACGGCCAAAAATGTCGAATATCGCGGCGTCTTCTCCACGGGCCGTGACTATCGGTGCCGTCTCTGCCCTAGGGGGACGAGGACGCGCGTATATACTCGCAGTCGGACGAACATTAGCTACCATAAGTGTTAGCTAATGTTTCGAGCGAATTGCTCGCCGATTTAGGAGAAATCTGAAGAAATTCGAAAAGTTCAACGACTGTCATTTAACCCTCGTTTTCTCGGCCGTATACCCGTTCCCCGTATCCCGCGTTTTGCGGGAACGAAAAAGAGAGAATCAGACGTCGTAGACAACAGGCCTAGTCACGAGGTCTCGATTAAACGTGCCTGTGCGCGATTAAGTAAAAAGAGGCGCGCTCGTTAAATCGAAGGGGTTAATCGTCTTAGTACTTACGAGCGGTGCGTGGATCTTGTTAGCGAAAAGCGGTGAAACTCGAGGACACGCCGAAGCGCGTAAATTCAAGCAGCCGGTTCGCGGCTCCTCTCGCGATTTACCTTTTTTGTGAAAGTAGATCTCTCTTTTCGCGCGCGCGGGGGACGAGGGTCGCCGGGCATAATTCCGTCGTCCTTATGCAGCGCGATTACGCGCGTTGCTCCGCGAATTTTTTTCGATTTCGCACGAAAGGATATTGTGCACGAGCGGCGGTGACAATGCGCCCGTGCATGCGCGCCGTTGCTGCGCGGAATTGTCGCGGCCTGCTGGCAAATGGGTGTGGTGAACTGAGACCTTGCTCGTTCCTTTAAGAATTGCATCTCAAACCATTGATTGCACAGTTGAATTATTTTTTTATAATAGAAAAATTGAGTATTTTGTTAAGAGACATGGTCTGTGGCACGATCGAATATTGAGGAATGGGTTTATAGTTCTCGTGAAGAAGTTGAAGAGTATTTGGTCTCAGGTAGAAGCGATCTTTGATTGCAGTTGAATTATTTTTTTATAATAGAAAAATTGATTTTGTTAAGACATGGTCTGTGACACGATCGAATATTGAGAAATGAGTTTATAATTCTCGTGAAGAAGTTGAAGAGGTCTGGTCTCAGGTAGAAAGGATCTTTGATTGCAGTTGAATTATTTTTTTAAATAGAAAAATTGACTATTTCGTTAAGAAACATAGTCTGAGACGATCGAATATTGAGGAATGAGTTTATAGTTCTCGTGAAGAAGTTGAAGAGGTCTGGTCTCAGGTAGAAGGGATCTAACGGTCTCGAGGGATCCGGAGGAATTCGTGGTAGGAGCTGGATTCTCTCGCATCCTTTCGAAAGGAGTGACATCATATCTATTTTCAGTGGCGGCAGATATCTAATATCGGACATCCGTTGCAATGGAACTTGAGATTGCTGCATTCGGTGTATATAAACGTAATTGTTATCTCGCGTGTCTTATTCAACTGCACGGCGAAGGAAATGCGCCATAGAAGAATTATCGAAGCCGCGGTCTTCCATCGTTAGCCTCTTTAACATTAACTATCGCTATCGCGAGGAATTGTACAGTATCTCGAGCACGAACCCGGTGATTCGATCGGTCATCAATGCGAAGAAACAACGGCGAACATCTCTTAATTCGTCGTAATCGTATGTAATAATATATGACAGCGAGATAAGAGGGACGACCTCGTCAGGATGCTACTCCGAAGATCGTGAGAAGAGTACGCGCATGGAATATGTACACGATGATGATAGCACCGGCTCAGGATTCACGAGCGACGGCTTTGTGATGATGTAAGGCGGATCTTTCTCTCCCGCCGAACGATTCGCAGCGACGAGCATTATACACACGACCTGCGAAACGCAGTTTATAGCGAAATCCGACGCTGAACGCGCGAGCCTCTGTTTAGAATTCTACACCGCTGCCGCATTATCCGAAATTCGAATTCGCAGATCGACGTTGAGCAACGAACTGTCCTGACTTTCGGAATTTTGAACAGTATTATTTTATATAAAAGACGGTAGAAATAGCGATTTCATAAAAAAATATCATTGACAATGACAGTATCGTCGGATTTATGTCTCAGGTCGAATCGGAATCCAATTCTGGACTGGTACGCCGAAAGTAGCATCGCAGTAACACGTGAACAAGATACCAGTGCACTTTCAGCTCGCCGCGCAATTAATCTGCAGATAGTACAGTCAGTGCACGACGTTTCGAATAGAATATATCGACCGGTTATCGAAATTAATTAAAAAACAAGGCGATGGAGAATATTAATATATATCGGAAGGCAAAGTTCATATAAATTCCAATATTGCTCGAAAATGTGAAATACTATAACAGCCATGGTCAATAGATACTGGTGATTCTATAAATATAGCACAATAGATGAAATTCGAATAAACGCCGCGATGCAGTAGCATTAGCTATTCTACTGCGGGCGCGCTTACAGTAGAATAAGCTCGTCACGGGCAGACGGAGCGACTGCGCAACGAAATTCGTCGGCGGAATTTTATCAAATTCCGGCCGCGTGTTTTCATCGAAGTGGACAAAACAGTGTGACGAAAACACTAGTTGTATTTTTGCAGCGACAACGGGCCGGTGCCACTATCGTAACGTAATTAATTGCTGAGAATTGTTATTCGTTCAATGCGACTATCGGCGATCTATCTGGAATATCAAACGGCGGCTCGTGAATGGATAGAGAGCGAGAAAAGGATAAAATTGCGGCGAGACGGAGAGAGGAAGTACGGAGAACGTAAATCCGCTCGGATGGAATCGCGAACTGAATGCAGCTCGTTGTTTCCGCGGAACAATGCTCGTCGTTATGTCGCCCGGTTTTATTAGCTACGCGCGAAACGATTTCGACAATCGTGCATACGTTTATGGCGTTCGGCGATCCCTTAATGTTGAACGGAACGGGAAAAGGACAACTCGATCGACGATTGGAACCCCGTGGAAAGTTGCGTGGCGCTAGACCGGAGACGCTCGTGGGCGTCGCTCCGCTATTATGCGTCCAACGAGCCAGAATTAGGTCGACAAGGTGTCGGTGCGCGGAACGAACTGGGTCACTCGTTTACGAACATTTTCACATGGCGTGCGATCGACCAGGCTCCAGTCTCTCGAAAATAGTCGCGCTTATAGCGAAGAATTTTAGGAGTGGAATCGTGCAACGTCGGAATTTGCTCCGACGATTATCTTATCGCGAGAGTAACCGCCGATACGTGGCCGTACTTGGCAAAAAGCAAAAACAGAAACTTACTCGCGCGACACGTGCAAATAAATCACGATGGCGGCGACTCGGAGCAGATCCTCATCTCGCCAAAGCTTCTGCTCCAAATTTTTGCCACAGGGAAATACGAAGGGAGTTCTTGATCAGGCGACGGTAAAATTGGTACTCAGTTTCGGAACTGTGTCTGACTATGAATCTCGCCGGGCCGACCTTGCACTTGACGAGACTATTCCCTCGCCTATATCTGCGCGGTGACGGCATATCGGCGACGTCGGCGTGGCCAGCGCGAACAAGCAGCCGACTTTCATTTTCATTTTCTTTCAACTCGCTACGAGTCCTTGACTGTGGCCACTCCGATAACGCTACTCGCGCGTAGTAAACCCCTTATCGCGTTCTTGCACTCGCGGCTATCGTTCCTCGTTCGAGCGGCGTGACTCATTTTTAAGATCGGCCACTGCGACTCCGCGGGCTCATCCTCGAAGAAGCGCACTTCGCGCTTCCTTCCATTTACGCTCCGCGATGGATGCCAAAAGTTTTTAAACGCGGCCGGGTCCCGAGCACGTAGGGACGGAATACGACGGTCGACCTTGCGAATCGGCGTTCTCGGAACGGGGCACCGGCGGATTGAACGACCGGCACACATCTGGCCCATCCGTCGACCCGTGGAACTTGTTTTTCGACCGTTGGTCCGACGTGTTTTTTCGACCGCTTCAATGAATCACGCGTCTCGTTCACGCTCCGGGCCATTACCGCTAATAATATCGGTGCTTCGAACGGTATTAACCCGACCGGCACGTTAACTCGAGCCGGCGTGTTCCTCGCGGCGAGGACCAACCGGGATAGCAGAAGCGCGTGCGATGACGATAATTGTTTGCTAGATTACGCGATCTATTAGTGGACGCAGTATTTTTGAACCTGACCGCGAAAATAGCGTTCGCGTCGGAGTAGGGGCGATTTTCTGCCCTCCTACCATTTCCCAACTTGGTCTTCGAACACGCGTCCGGCTTTCCCTTCGAAGTATCCCTCTATGTAACATTAGAATTTTAACAAGAAGAAGTCCTTCAGAGTCGTTTTAAGCGTTCGATAATTCATTACTCGCGTAAGCGTCGTTGACGGAAAGTACAAGCGGTTCGAGTATGGCATGCACGATAATTACAGGCGATATTTAATACAAACGGGACTTCGTTTCGCGTACGACAGATACTTGACAAGAAACAACATTCTTCCGCGACGCTCGTTTACATCACAGCCGGATGACACGTCATAATCGTTTTACAATTATGAGCCACCTCCCGGCGCATCCATTATTCAACGAGAGAGACAGAAAAAATCGAATAGTTAGCGAGTCTAATCGCGCGTCGGGAAAAGAATAATCTCGAACGCGAGCTGGGCAATTTCCTAGACGGTTGCGACACCGAGATAGATACGAGTCGAATCGTTTATCTACTATTTGCACGAATCGGGCGACGAGCACCTGAGATTGCCGGAGAGGTGTTCTCATCACCAGCGAAGATGCTTCGCGAGGGAAATTAGATCGGCCACGGCCGGCGTGTAACCGGAACGCGAGCCACGCTCCGATGGCGAAGTGTTTAAAACGTTCGCCTGCGCTAACTTATTTGCATGGAACGCGGGTCAGGAAATAACTATGTACGAGATCTCGAAACGTTGTCGTCATCGGCGGGCGGCAAGGGACTATAAGAAAATAGCAAGGTTGAATACTTAAAGTGTTTTTTAATCGGCTGAATTACGAGCTGAATGTTTTCGCTCTGATTTCCCCACAAAAACCGACCATAAATTCCTCATGCAAATACCGATTCAAATTATTTCTCTTTCAAATCGTATTTATTGCCGTGAAGTGCATTTTAATTATTTTCCAATCGAAATTGATTAGAGCAGTTCCGCTTTCACGAGCAGTCCTTCGCAATTCACGTATACAATAAATTATCGAACCGGAGAGATACACCGAAAAGTGGATTCCGGAGCCAGAAAAATGGACGACCTTCGGAGGAGCCATAGGCCGCGCCATTCACGTTTCTGAATATTGAATAAAGATCATCGCGCGAAAGGATCGATGTTTACGTTGATGCTCGTATTACTCGATACGTACACACGTATACCGACCCCCGACCCCCTCCCATAATCGCTGTTCGAAAGCAAAATACTTGACGTGAATTAATTATGCAAGCATCGTACACACGCCGGTACACGTATACACGCGTCCGCTTATTCGTCGTTTCTTTCACGAACGGAGAGTACCCTAGAGAGCGAGAGAGGGGCCGCGCTCTTCAGAATCTGGTAGAATCGCGTGCGCGCGCGACGGTGATAGCAATAAATAGTCGACGGTGCGAGCAGCGGATAACGAAGTTAATCTACGTCCGCGATATCGATTAGAGTAGCCGCGAAGCGCGTCCGACGCGCTTTTATGCTCCTAATTGGGAGATAGTTGCGAGAGGTTTCCGCGCTCCCTGAAGTAGTGTCGCGTTACAAAAGGTATACGCCAAGTACACTTGTAAGGCATCCTGTGGTCCGTCAGGCGCGCAACGAAACGCAGACTTTGGAGCAGAGGCGCCCGGCCGGAGAAACCGCGAGAGCTATACCGGCCCGGTTCTAGAAAAACTTGTTCGTCTTTATTCTATATAGCTGCGCGTGTGGGTATATGCTTAGGCGAGACGCTCTAGACCGCGGAGAATAAGACGGAGCAGAACACTGGGATCCCGTCCGTGGAATATTCGAGCCGACCCCGGCCACTTGAAGCGGTTTAGAAAGGGTCATTCTCCCCGATTTTTCATTCCCGTCTAAGTAATTGGCGAGTCGAATGTTTATCGAGCCGACTCCACCTTAATAAACAACGCGTTACAGATAAAGAGAGCGTCACCCTCGACCCACCCGGACGGGCCGGAGTTATCGAAGCTGCGAGAAGCTTCGATTTTATTGATAGGACTCGCGGTTGACAATCGAATCGATGTTGACGACCTTAACGAGAGTAAGAGAGCCCGGCGGTGGTACGAGGCTTAGACGCTCCTCTTTGTGTCGCGGCCGATGCGTGCAGCGTCGGCCATGGGAGAGGAGGAAGAGGAGACGATAGAGAACGAGAAATTCACGGGGGATAGAGGAAGAAAGAAGCTCGGAGCGAGGGTTCCCGGCGGTGGCGAGGGGTAGCAGGGCTCGGAGAGGGCGGTAGGAGTAAAGACTATATTGATCACTGACCTTTCCTGCGGCCGAATGGTCCCAAGAACGAGTCGTTCTTGCCGATGACGTTATCGTCGATGTACCTGAACAGTTTCGTGGTATCCTCCCATTTTTTAGCGGCGCTCGACTTGGCGGGACGCTGTGGCGTGAACCACTGGTAGTAGACGCTGTACTTGAACGGGACCACGTCGGTTGCGGTGGCCAACGTGGACGCGGCCGACGTCGACGTCGACGCTGCGGCCGGCTGGGCCGCTAAACCGGCGCAGCTCGCACTACCAGCCGCCGCAGGGCACGTCGTTTCCTCCGCGAGGGAGTTGTTCCTCCGTTGCGATCCGCTCCAGTTCTTCCTACACGAGATCTTCACCGAGCAGCTCATTCTCTCATAATACTCGAGTACCTCTCAGTGTGCATAGTAAGGGAAACGATAGGTCGACGCGCGCGGTAACGCACCCGAACGTTGAACGCACTATCTCTGATACGAATTTAGTACGCGTACCGCGATCAGTGTGTCCTGCTGTAGAACGGTCGTCACCCGCCGAACGACAGAGGCATCGTCTGGACACGAGAGGGCGAGTCAATTTTACTGCTTCGTTTCCCGTCGAAACAAATTTTCCTTCCCGTTTCGCACACTCCCGACCGCACGTGTTTCTCACTGGTACCTTAATTGCGACGGTGCAAGACGAGAGAGAGCAATCGTCGCGCAACGATTACGCGAACGTAGAGATAAAAAAAAAAGAACGAGATGGGTACGCGTGCTAATTGTCCGTTCGGATGACGGCGGGAACTAGTTTTTCCGGATTCTCCCCCGGAACTTCCCCTTTCTTCCCTCGTCGATTCTCAGTTCACACCTTTCGTCCTTTGACGAAGCGCGAATCGATCTAGACCTCAGCGATCCCTTCTGGGCGAGAGACTGGCAAGTTGTTGACGTAAACGCGTCGCTGCGATCTCGCGCGATTCCGTCTGTTCTCCGCGCTCGTATTGGTTCACGTCGAATTTGATGCTCGTACTCTCTCAGGGTTTGAGTACTTCCGTGATAATTTATCGAGTGACGTGCACGAATCACAAATACGTTCAACCTCGTTCGATGCTGAAGCGAGACTGAATGTCTAGCGGACGAGCTGCCCGGTTCGCCAATGACGTCACATGGCCACGCAGGCGCCGTCGAGTCTCGCTTCGCTTCGAGGCATCTTCTCTCTAGGTCGCTCGTGCGAACTACCGCGAAAACTTACAGCGCCTTTTTCCGCGAATTCCCGCGCGAATTTTCCTTCAATTACGCGTTTTTCGCTGCTCCTCTTCCTTACTCACTCCGGCGAGATACAATGGAATTAATCGGTCAATTGAAACAGATGTGCACGATGCGATTGTTGCAAGAACTGATAGTTTCGCAATACCGTGACTATCGTTTGATTCTGTATTCATAGTATCTTCTAGAAGAACGTGTTACGTAATATATGATTTTATACATAAATACGAATGAAAGGAACATTTTGGCAAGTGATTCACCCGATCTTCTAACTTCCTCTGCACATCGTAGGACAGTTATTCGTGTAACTATATTTCTGCGGTGGCAATCGGTGGCCATGTGGACCGATTCGTCGGAAATAGGTCGGCCGATGACACGTGCGTTTCCCCATTAGGTGAAAAACAATTAGGATCATTAGCCACGAATTCAGCGCAACCATCAGGCAAATGCATTCTGACAACACGACGCATTGGAGAACACCGTGACGGGAGCAAAGTTTATTTGCGTCGTGCGAAAACTTCAGATCGTTATTCATTCGCTGCTCGATTACTCACGAGAGTTAATCGTCGGAAGAGTCAAGCGAGAATCATCAAAACGATTGATATTGTACTATCGTCACGAACTGACTTAATGAAAATAAATTCGGGAAAGTAGTATCGTTTTTCTTTTTCCTCCACTGCGGATCAGCGTCTTTCCCTTTTGTCGTCGTCTTCCTTTTCGCACTTTCTAGGAGTATTAGCCGCCGTTGGTGGAAAATCCGTGGCGAAATAAGCGACACAAATTGCCGGGCTCGCGGCGATCGATGGACGAGGAAGCGAGCCGATTTACTTCCTTAAAATCTATCCCGCGCTAGCTACATGTGCGCGCGGCCAGCATATAATATTCTTTTCATCCAGTGTCCAGCTGGAAGCCGTAAAGAGGCTTTGCCTTTCACGACGATTTATTCGAGCTTCTCTTGATCTGCGTGAAACTACTTGAGCCTGGAACATATATTTAACAAACCGCGTCACGGCTTCCATGCCTTCGCCACCGTTCTAAGTGCATACTCATACATATACTTACATTTATTTGATTTGTGACCCGTTCTCGTTACCGCGTTCTCATTGTTGAAAATGGAGGGGAGGAAAAAGAACGCGCGAAACGAAACGAAACTTTGTCCGTGAGTCACGGTGTCACGCGAAACGGACGTTCGCACAAAGAAATCAAAGGAGGCAAACTCCAAATTCATTCTTTATTCTCGACGATGACATACCGCAAACCGTGCAGGCTGTCCGCGCGCACGTACCTACACGGGATCGATGCGCTCGTCCGTCTTTCGGGGGGGAAGGAAGAGAGAGAGAGAGAGAGAGAGAAACGTAATGTACAGGATCGCGCAGTCACGAGTCATCCGTAATCACTTTCGCCGAATCAACAGATAGCACAACACATGTTTACGGCCGCGGACAGCTGTTCTTCACGTGACTCTCTTGTGCGATCATTTCTTTTTTAGCCACCGAACAATTGGCATCCGAATGTGTGTCAAATAGAACGCCGCCTAAACTAGAGCGTGATCGCGTTTCGTCGAATCGTCGAAACTGACGGGATGATCGAGCGAATTCGACACNGCTACATGTGCGCGCGGCCAGCATATAATATTCTTTTCATCCAGTGTCCAGCTGGAAGCCGTAAAGAGGCTTTGCCTTTCACGACGATTTATTCGAGCTTCTCTTGATCTGCGTGAAACTACTTGAGCCTGGAACATATATTTAACAAACCGCGTCACGGCTTCCATGCCTTCGCCACCGTTCTAAGTGCATACTCATACATATACTTACATTTATTTGATTTGTGACCCGTTCTCGTTACCGCGTTCTCATTGTTGAAAATGGAGGGGAGGAAAAAGAACGCGCGAAACGAAACGAAACTTTGTCCGTGAGTCACGGTGTCACGCGAAACGGACGTTCGCACAAAGAAATCAAAGGAGGCAAACTCCAAATTCATTCTTTATTCTCGACGATGACATACCGCAAACCGTGCAGGCTGTCCGCGCGCACGTACCTACACGGGATCGATGCGCTCGTCCGTCTTTCGGGGGGGAAGGAAGAGAGAGAGAGAGAGAGAGAGAAACGTAATGTACAGGATCGCGCAGTCACGAGTCATCCGTAATCACTTTCGCCGAATCAACAGATAGCACAACACATGTTTACGGCCGCGGACAGCTGTTCTTCACGTGACTCTCTTGTGCGATCATTTCTTTTTTAGCCACCGAACAATTGGCATCCGAATGTGTGTCAAATAGAACGCCGCCTAAACTAGAGCGTGATCGCGTTTCGTCGAATCGTCGAAACTGACGGGATGATCGAGCGAATTCGACACTGGGCGCACGAGGTCAACGAATTTTCGACGATAAGGGGGAATTCCCGGGGCTTTGTTTAAGATAGGGACGATCGGGCCGGGATTGTGGGAGTCGTGCGACGCGTGGCCACGCGTGGTTATCGTTCAAACGCTCCATGGTAACGATTTCCACGCGATTCGCGCAGCTAAGCTCACACGGTGATCTCGGGTTGCGTCCTCGAGTAAATCGAATTTGGCACGATGCTGAAGTTTCAAACCGTGACCAAGGAGGACCTAAAATTGGCCGCCTCCATTCAACGGAGGCGGCAGACCGACGCTGAGAGGAAAGAACGGATATTCAATTCGCGGTTCAGATTAATCGGGGTGAGTCCGCGGGTCACAGTGTTTTCCGCGAACGCCTCGACTTGCCGTAGATTAATCGCGCAAAAAGAAGAAATGTTTACCCGCGGAAGAACGATCTCCATCGTTCTGTTTTTGAGGAACGTCTGGTATAATAACGATTTTCATGGGTAATACGTCCGCAGATAGACAAGGAATTCTTGGACAAACAGGTCGCGGAAAAGAAGCAGCAACGTGAGCTGGAACATGCCCGAGAATCCCAGCTCGACGAGAATTTGCTTCGCTGTAGTCAGCTCGCGGTGCAACGGCAGAAACAAGAAGAAGAGGTAAACTGTCAATTAACTACGGAAAAAACAAACGGCCGGATGATTAATCGCCTTTTGCAGTGTCATCGTCTAAAGACTTCAACGTTCGTTGAAACGCAACGTCGCCCGTTTTTTCCCCAACACGTCTGACGGCAATAGCGTTACCTTTAATTCTTGCCCCGTTTTTTAGGAGAAGCGACGAATAGAAAAAGAGATCGAGGAGTATAGGAAATGTCATCAGCGTCCCGAGGATCGTCAGAATTATGATCTGGAGAAAGGCGATCACGACCTGACTATCGGCGGAGGTTTCGCGCAGCTGTAAATATTGTCTCTGTCAATTTCGTCCGTGCGAAATTCCCGCTGGGCTCGACTGCTTTTAAATATTTGATCGTTCAATTGTGCAGGCTTGAGGGCGAAGTCGGCGATCCGAAGGAACGTTCCAAGGTGCAAAGGGAGGAGTACAGGTGGTGGCTGGAGAAGCAGACGAGCGAGCGCGTGCAATCGGAGAAAGAGCGTCAGGAAGCGGACGATGCATACGTGACGGCCGTCATAGCCAGAGACCAGCGGGCCAGAACGCTGGATCAGATGGAACGAGACTGCCGTCGAAGGTTGAACGAAGCCAACGCGCGATTTAATCGAGCCCTGGTAAGGCTTTCTCCTACTTAGTTAATCCCTCGACGGAGCGGCGACGGGAACAGCAGGAAAATGATAAGGATCTCGTCCTCTGACGATTCTATTCTCCGGCCGGCGCAAAAGATCGGATCTCGTTCTCGCGTCGACGCGGTTCCGGTTGTTTCACCGTTTCTCTCCTAGATGCGCGCGGACGACGAGAAAGTGAGAACTCGGATAATTAACGCTCGATGACTCCCCATCGCTTTAATTGATTTCGAGTTCCCCTCTCGTACGTTTCGACGCTCGTGGACGACCGACAACGTTGAACCGTGAAATGTCAGAGTTCAACGACGGCGAGAGATCTCGTCGTTCTCGATCCGCCACCGTTCTGCGCCGATGAAATTCACTCGGTGCCNAATTTCGAGTTCCCCTCTCGTACGTTTCGACGCTCGTGGACGACCGACAACGTTGAACCGTGAAATGTCAGAGTTCAACGACGGCGAGAGATCTTGTCGTTCTCGATCCGCCACCGTTCTGCGCCGATGAAATTCACTCGGTGCCGCAGCACTCATGAATGAATCAGCTCCGTTTCCTCGTTTAACGTATATCTTCCTCGAAGGTGAGCGTCGTTCTCGGCGAGATTCGTTGGGCGAATCCGGCGATCGCACGAATTTTGCTAACTGCCGGTATCTTCGCGCCGCTTCCTCATCACCTTTCACGACACGTTCCCCGTCCTTGACTTTTTTCCCCGTAGAGTCGTTACGCCCNCGGCGATCGCACGAATTTTGTTAACTGCCGGTATCTTCGCGCCGCTTCCTCATCACCTTTCACGACACGTTCCCCGTCCTTGACTTTTTTCCCCGTAGAGTCGTTACGCCCCGTTGGATGCGGGCTTTGCTCGAACGATAGGCTATTCTATTTTTCGTTCGGTTGCCGACAGGCGGAGGAGCAGGAGTACCGCCGCCGCTGCGAAGCCCTTCAAGAGGAGGAGGACAAGAAGGCGGATATCTACAATCACGTGACTGGAGACTTCCTCAGCGAAGCCAAAGAGCAGGCGGAGAGTACCCGTGGACCGCACAGACCTCTGGCCACGCGTTACAAGGGCATGACTGCCGAGGAGCTCAGGGCTTTCAGGGAAGCGCAAGCGAACCAGCTGAAAGAAATCGAGGTAAAACGAACGGAACGGTTGTTTTGCGCCCGGTTTTAACGACTCGCCTCCACCGGAAGACGTTTTGAACCGGTGCCAGCCGTTGTCACGGTCGTGAGAGGGCACGGCCAAAGGGGCAAAAAGTTTGGCTTGCTCAAGGAAAGCGTCTTTTTTTTTTTCTAGCGGATGAAATTCGAGGAGAGGCAGAGGAACGAGGAGTGGGACCGGCTAATGAACACCCAAGCGGAGCTCGCGGATTCGTATCAGAAGGAAATTGACCGGAAGAGAGCGTAAGTACTTCTCGCGCAGCGTCCGCCGGACTGCAAGCAATTCCGTTTGCCAGACTGGGAATTAAATTAATTGTCCGGTTACAGCGAGATTAAGAAGCAGATAGCCAAAGAAAATTTAGAACTCGCGGAACAGCACAAATCGCATCAAGACTATCTGAATCGTGTGCTTTACAAGAATAAACCGACTGCGGCCTTCTTCGAACAATTTAACAAAGATGCTCGCTGAAGGGGGGTCTCTTCCCGCATTGTGATACCAATAAAATATTTTTTCAACAAATATCTGTAGTCTATACCAATTTTTATCCTCCTTCGAAGCTAGATATCATCAGAAATAAATGTTAAGTTATTAAAATTCATTTAGCATTAGCGAAGATATTCTGACTTTTCTAACGCCTGATTTTTCGCTTGGCTTACAATATTATGAAACAGAAGGTGCAAATGTCTTCACTTTTAAATAAAAATTATAGTTGATTGAATTATTAAAATAAAAGTTTACCTGAATTCTGAAGAATAAATTGAGTGCTACATCATATGTACAACTATTTGCAAAATAATTAAAGAACGAAGTTCAATTCAATTTCTGGATTACAGGATCATCTGGCGATTGGACGCTAGTACTAAGCATACAGAATTCTGCTGAGAGATGGCGAAACCATATTCTTCCTCGGAGAGGAAGGGATATTGTTTGTGTTATATCAGTTTACATGGCGAGTTTCGAACGATGCTAGACGTAGAATATTATAAAACACAATCAAATACAACAGATATAAATTAATTGCGTNTATAGTTGATTGAATTATTAAAATAAAAGTTTACCTGAATTCTGAAGAATAAATTGAGTGCTACATCATATGTACAACTATTTGCAAAATAATTAAAGAACGAAGTTCAATTCAATTTCTGGATTACAGGATCATCTAGCGATTGGACGCTAGTACTAAGCATACAGAATTCTGCTGAGAGATGGCGAAACCATATTCTTCCTCGGAGAGGAAGGGGTATTGTTTGTGTTTACATCAGTTTACATGGCGAGTTTCGAACGATGCTTGACTTAGAATATTATAAAACACAATCAAATACAACAGATATAAATTAATTGCGTTGTTTAATTTTTACGATGTTGTTACACGCTTGTTACTCTTGACACTCGGATCGTGTGAACGATTTTTTTGATAAAATGCTCGATGTAGACGATGATGGAACTCAGAAACGAAGGTACTAAGGACAAAAATTTATATACTCCTTTGTACACTTTATTAAATAAATTTTTGTATCAATAGCGACGAGCACGATGCGGTATTTGAAGAGCAAGCAATTGTGGAAGAGCTTAAAAGGAATTTGCAATTATGCAAGGTATTAATTCTGTGCGAAGCTAATTAATTTTTTGTTTATGATATACTTACGATGATTTCAGGTTGAACAGGATAATATACGAGCCGAATTAGAAACACTAAGAAATGAGAATCAAAAGATTAACGATATAAAAGAATACTTTAATCGTATTCATTTAGAGGAATGTGGAAGTCAAGATGTGTACAAAAAGGAACTGGCAAATTTACAAGAACGCATTGCATTGCTGGAAACAGAAAAGAATTCAGCTATGCAATTGTGGCATATATCTTTGAACACTATAAGTGCCTTAGAGGATGAATTAAAAGTATTCAAAAAGGATGGAAGGAGCCCAAAATTTTATCAAGATCAAGTCAATGCCATTAAAGGAAGTTATTCAGAAGCTATTAAAATACTGGAGGAAAAGTTTACACAAGCTAGAGATAATTTCATAAAACATCAAGCAATGTATCAAGCTAATAATGAAAAAATTGATAATTTGACTAAGGAAAACAATGAACTTTTGGAGAAGTATAAAAGTCTTCAAGATAAAGGTCGGTAACATATATTCACAATTATTCATAACAAATGGGGATATCATTTTTATGTTTTAAAAGACAGGAATAACCAGTTGACGATTGAAACAATGAAGCAGGAATTAGCTTATGCTAAAACGGAAAGTAATAATATAGTAAAATCTAAAATGGAATTGGAGAAGAAGTTAACTGAAGTTAAGGCATATGCTGAAAATGTAGTAGAAAGGGATAAGGAAACAAAAACTAAGATGGCAGAAGCCATCGAATTAATAGAGTCTGCAGTTAGAGAAAAAGATCTGGCCTTGCACCGTGAAGCTCTTGTTCTCGAAGAAAAGGCCAGATCAGAGCAGAGACTGAATATAATAGCCAACGAATATGACACGAAGATACAAGAATTAAATAAGGCAACGAGAGATGAAATTGAATTAAGTACAAAAAAGTATGTTACCGAAATCAATGAACTTAAAACGGAGTTAAAGGAAAAAACGATAGCAGTAGAAAAGGCTAAACGGGAATGGAAATATGCCGAAGAAGAATTAAGTAAAATACGTAGAGAATCGAGCATTAAGCTATTAGAATACGAACAGAAAGCTAAACGTATGGAACTGCAGTTACAAATGTACAATGGCGAACCAATGTTTAACAACAAATACGATGTAGAAATTCAGCAATTAAAAGAAAAAATTGTGATCCTTGAAAATAAATTAGGAACCTCAAATGATAAATTGCAGAAGTTAGAACAGCAACAAACGAGCAGTGTACGGGATCAGACAAAAAGAGGCGACGGAAATAACAAGGACGTGATGAAACAGTACTCTGACTTAGAGAATCAGATAGCGAAAACGATAGGTGACAAAGAAAATCTAGTATCACAATTGAAATCGTTGAAACATGATTTCGAATATGAAATACAGAAAAGACATAATGAAAGGCATTCTCTAGAAAATAAAATTCATGAATTGGAGAATAATCTTCATAAAGCAACTTGCGTAAGAGAAAATAGATTAAGAGATGATATAAGTGACGAAGTAAAGCCATATGATCTTAAAGACAAGCCTAAGTTTGATATAACGTAAGTAGATATAAAACTGTATTATGTCAAGTAATGTGATACGTAATAATTTCTTTACAGGGTGGAAAGTAAATGTCATTGCTGTCAATCAGTATTATCAGATCATATAAATAAATTGCAGGAGAAATATGATAGAAAGACAAAAGAGTTGATCAATCATGTTCAAGTTCATCAGAAGCTAAGTAAACGGTATGTGATTCGAATGAAATGTAGACAAGTGCAGTAGTATGAATTGAAGGATCTTATGCTATCTCATATTTTAGATGGAGAGAGGAGGCAAAATCTTTAACAGTTAAATTTCAATTGAAGTCAAAAGAATTCAGGAGCAAGATAAATGTATTACAAAAAGAAAATAACGAATTAAATGAGAAATTAGTAAATTGCAAACAGCAGCTGGCACAACAAGCTGTACAGGACATACAGCGGTGTGTGCTTATCATGTAAATATATCAATAATTTTTATTAATATCGTACTAAACAAAATTTAATTTTTTTTCAGATTTAATGAACCGAACGAAATTAGATGACAATATTTCATTCCTATTTTATAATACACATCTAACTATGTAAATATTACAAGAGTGTATAAATTTATTTACATTAAAAATACATTTCATACCAGATACTTTTTCTGTTTTCAATAATTCCTATCTATAGTGAAGTGAATATTAGGCTTACTCTGTAGATACAATGCAGGCAGTAAATAAGCTGGGAAACCAATACAGTATCTCGTTTTCTCCTTGTTCATCTAACCAGGCCAGTCCTTCCTTTACCATGTGATCTAAGGCCTTCTGTGATCTGTCTGTTTCCCATTTTAATTCCTTGCACAACATAGACTTTGAAGCATATGCATTCCCAGACAGACTAACTTGCTGTAACACAGCAGTGTGATCCATGCTCAATTCACCAGGGATAGACTGAACTAAATATTTTCCTCTTCCAATGGGAACAATAGAAAATCCATTCCCAAAGATCTTAAGCTTCTTAGCTGCAGCCAATAAATCATCATTAGTAATTTCCTGATGTTCTTTTCTTCTCCCCCTTGCTTGTACCAATCTCGTTCTCAGTTCGTCTAACGATATCAGGCCACCATTCTTGTAATTTGTAGCCATGCAAACTTCAACAATCTGGACGGCAAGCTCATAATAAAACTCTCCAATGCCAAGGACTGACCAGAATCCTTTTCCAGAGGCCAAAGGGTCCACACCAATTGATGCACACATTTCGGTAAATTGTCGCCGAAATCTTGCATTCTTCTTAATTTCGTTCTTATGCTTCGTGGCGAATTCCTCTAGATTAACGCGGAACGTATCCATCTGCTTCGTCATTTGCTCAAACTGATTCTCTTGAATCTCCGTCCCCTTGTCTTTGTACTTCTCTTGCTCTAGCTTCTGTTTTTGAATCGCGCCAACGCCCGCCTTTCGCCTCATCTTGTAACACGCTTCGTGTTGTATTACAGATTATAAGAAAACAGCACCGATACGAAATTAAACTGCTTTTCAAGCTAATTTTTTAACGATTCAGGCAACTCTCACGTCAATCAATTCTTCTAACGATATAACCTAGCATCGATACATCGCCGCTGTATTCTTTTTTTTTACAATACGTGTTCCTTCACTTACAAACATGATTTTCGTTAAAAATCAAAATGTTCATTGCAATGATATGCAACGATTCGTGACGTTCAGAAAATGCTCAATAATCAAGAATTTGGCTAACGTATTATACACAGTGATATATTCACTGACATATATCACTGCTCTATTACCTTTAAACATCATGCACCTTGCGGCCAAGTCGGAAGAAAAGTCCACCGAAGCATGGTCAAGAACCTTTTTAGAAGAGATCTACCTTGTTCAGTTCCACCGTAGCAGACAAGAACCTTCAGCACGTCCACAGTAGCATACACATAGTATAGGCAGTCAAGACGAATGGACAGAGAGAAGTTTTTCTCTGGTACCACTGAAGAGAGACTACACTTACAATAAATTAGAATCGCAGCAGATGAAATTTATTTCAACACCAGTCTGTTCAAATAACCATTTTAATCGAAGCTCTAATTCTTCGCTGAAGAATTGGAGTTTGAAAACTGGGATTGGTCATTTGGTCAAGGATCGCAAAATAAAAATTCTAAGATTCATTTCTATTAATTTATTAATCAGAATACAGCCACTTTCGTCGATCATGCATAATAGAACTGACTTTCAATAGCCACTCCCATGATTGGTAATTTGGTCATCTGGATAAGCATATAAAA